>WWET01000046.1:845732-861744 GCA_011038615.1 Limnodynastes dumerilii | reverse complement strand
AATGGATGAAATTAGAATCAGGGAGATTACCAAACACTTCAGGGAGTCAGGGAGATCACCCAATCTTCAGAGAGTCTACCTGATGTTCAGGGAGAGTTGGCAACTATGGCTTATCCTTTTGAAAAGGCCGAGTTTATACTCGCCATGGACATAGTTCATTCAAATCTGCTATAGGGAGCAATAGTTACCCTCCTGTTACTGTTACTCCTATTACTGTTTTGATTTCAAGGTCTGCTCCCTTTTTATTCTATGTATGCCCCTGAATGCTCTTGTTAATGCTACTGTATTTCCTTTGTAAACCAAAAATAAAGAAGTGATGCTGGTTGCCAGGGACATTGTATTGTGTGTTTTCAATTCTATCGAATCATTTGTCAGGTGATTCCCTATTTGTCCAACTGCTAATACTTGAGATGTTGTTACCTTTAAAAGATGTGTGGGGGTAAGGTCTAACCCAAATTTAAAAAAAAGGATAATGTTATTTTATAGCAACGTTATGCAATTTTACAATTATTGTAGGACAGACCAGAAAGGTATTTGGTTTGCATTAGCATTTAATTACAATTACTCCTCCACCTTTAAGGAGTTAAGCAGAAAGCTATTTACAATGTAGACTTAAACTGAACTTATGCAACATTAACATTTAAGTGCACCACTTCCTACATGAAATTGGTATAAAGGTTATAACAATTAATTTACCAGATATTTTTCTGTTACTTGTAAGTCATGTGCAACATATTGGCTCAGCAACAGAAGAGCCAAATCCCACAGCATCATTTACTGCAGAGAAAGAACAGACAAAGAGAGGGGGTGCTGGAATGTCAGAGCAACATGTTTACTTTATTTTCTGCTCTGTTCAAACATAATTTTACTTTATCACCATAAAACAACAAATGTATAATGCTGTGAATCTTTGTTTCATGGTTATTAGTAAATCTAAGTGAAAAGAAGTGATAACTACAAAATGCAAAGGATAACACTATATGCAAAGCTTAGACTATCTTTTTTTGGAAAGTGGACTGACAGGAAGTTGTTAAGCAATCACATGATGATAACATTCTACCCTGGGACATCCTTTTTGGCTAGCAGAGCAACATTACTATTTTTTTGGGCCATTAGAAGTGTTGCAGTGTGTCAGGGTATTCTATTGCCATATTCTATATTAAAGTGAGACTGTAGGGGTACCTTGAGTGCCAGTACAAACTTAAACATAGGCTGGCTATTATTATTATTGTTGTTTATTTGTAAAGGGCCACAAGGTGTCCACAGCGCCTTACAAAACACAACTACAAAATACAGTACAGACATACAGGGTAGGGATGGATAGCATAGTATATAATAAAATACAATATTAATATAATAATATCACAAAATACAATAAAGTGAAGCAAGCACAGTAAGCAAGGCAAAATTCAAGGTGTCAAGCTTGGCAGATCAGGGAGGAGGGAATAGAGTGCACTGAGAGGTTGAGAGGGAGCCACCAGGCAGGATGGGATAAAAGGGGGACAAGAGGGTACAAAATGAGGGGGGAGTGGTGGATGAGGGAACAACACTAGTATGGAGGGCCCTGCTCACATGAGCTAACACACTAAGTGGAGGGATGAACTTACAGAAGACATAAGGAGGGGGAATGTAGTAGTAGACTGCTGGTGTGAGCAGAGGAGAGGGGGAGGGAAGGAAAAGAAGAGATAGATGTAGGATGCATTGAGGATGTTAAGTGGAGTAGGGGTAGGCTAGCCTGAACAGGTGCATTTTGAGTGAGCGCTTGAAGACCTGCAATGTGGGGGAGAGTCTGACTGAATAACGGAGGTTATACCAGTTCAGAGGTGCAGCACGAGAGAAGTCCTGGACACGTGACTGAGATGTGGTGATCAGTAGGGAGGTCAGACAGCAATGGTTAGCAAAAAGGAGAGGGTTGGCTACACACTAAACAATAATAATAGTAATAATAACAATAATAATAATAATAATAATAAAAATCAGGGTGACTAATTGATTATCATGAAGTGTATAGCAAAGACCAATTTTTTGGAATGCCAATAAAATGCTCAAATAATAATTCCGTTGGAATGGTCAGTCTGGTAGGGAAATCATCCATATTATCAGGTGTGTAACCAGCCAACAATATCTCTGACTATTGGAGCAAATGGAGCCATAACTGCTCCTGTAAGGATTTTTTCCAAATCATGCACCTTATTCAGATTTAAGAAGCTCTGGCTTCTTACACATGGATTACTACTAATAGCTGTTTTATGCAATATATGTACCACTTAGGAACATAGATTCACTATGTGCGATCTTTAAGAAATAGTAGGCGTACCAGTGCTGCCTCGGAGAAAAAATTATAAGAGAGGGTGGTGGATGGAGTAAAATTGGCCAGGGAGGGAGGGGTAAATGAAACACTGTGTGTATATTTCCTCTTACATACAGTACACACCTAAAGATAAGGTAGCCTATAGAACTCTCTAGTGCCATTAGGCTCCTAAAGGTTGTGGGGCTGAACAGGAGAGTAAGGAGCAGATCTGGCCACATAACTCCCTCCATTGTCTCATAGATTGCTTTTATTTACAGTACGGAAATAAAATTAAAAAAGTACTCCTTGGAAAGTTTTGTTTTTAACATATTTGAGCATATGACTGTCTGGAAATGATTTAATGTGTAGATTAATGTGACCTAATCTAACAAACAACACTTCAATTATTTATTCAGCAGAATAAGTGCCCAGTCAGGAAGTACTTACATGTGGTCTGACTTGTCAACAAGAATCTTCATCTTTTCTAACCTCTCTTAACTTCCTCCCACTCATGTTTTTTTTTTCTTTATTGTGCTCCTCCCTGGCCAAAATAGCTGATATCAAGCTCCATTTTATTGTGCCAACTTCTTATTTTAAGTGTACTATCATATGAGTAGTATGCAAAGTGTACAAGTTACAGGCAGATTTAACTAACACAGTATATACAAAATAAAACCTTGCCCCAGTATCTATAATAAAGCCACATTCAGGGGGAGGAGAAGCTGACATCTTTATCACCACCAATTTTGAATAATTACGTTTGACATTTGAAAGAGTGGAAATTAGGATCCCTGGGCACATTATGATTGGCAGGAAGTAATTAGCCAATAGATGTAACTTTAACTCCCCGTCTTTAAACCAATATATTGGAGATTGCCCTACTTTCTATGCAAAAACTTCTGTACATAGAATAAAGAGGATAGGGAGTATATTATACAGTTTAAAATAAAAAAAAATTAAAATAGTTTTGCTATAACTTAAGTTTAGTGTGGGGGTCCCTGACTGATCATTGAAAAACTGGATGAAGATGGCGGTGTGTTCTTTAATCTCTTTTTTATTTATTCAGAGGGATCTTTTGTGGTTAGTTACAAATTACTATCCCACATGCATGCATTTTAGGTAGACAGTGCACTGGGCCGGGCAGCATTCGGAAGGTAAGCATGTAGGTATAACAACTCGAGTTTCTGAGGAACTCTAAACCTAACCAACTATAAAATCCATTCACAAATGTTTAGTTACTCTTCAATAAATGTTTTTAGATTGGGCACTGTGACATTTATTTCATATTTTTTATATTACATATGTGAAGATACAAAAGTAAGAACCATTCAATGAAAGAAACTAGACTACTTTTATATAGAATGAATTAAATAAATTACATTATTGGTAATTGTATTGCTTTGGATGCAGAATAAATCTGGATGTGTATATAGCATTAAAACACTGACCAGCTTTATTTTTAACCAGCAATTTAGAGGTAAGTTAAGGCATTTCCCCTTTCGCTTCCCTTTTGCTACTCCCTGCTGTGCAATATGGATTTTACTTTTGAATAAACCCAAGTACATATATAAGGGATATGGAGCTGCTGAATATCTAGTTTCTGAGATTTAAAGTAAATACATTACAAACAATTAGTGCCATTGTTTAAGCTGGACATCCCTTTGAATGGCTTTGGGATCCCTAAATATAAGAATATTCCACTGTTAAGTCCTAACTTTATTCCTGCAATACAAGCATAAAAAGCAAAATATGGTGGAACACATAGCTAAAAAGAGAGTCACAGATGTACAAGCTTATGTGGAGCATGAATGTAGATTCAGTGATTTTTCTACTTTGATCTATAAGCCTCAAGTGGAAAAGTATCAATATAACATGTTAAGCACCATGCTGCATATTAAGTATCACTAACAGCTGGTTTAAACCAAAGTAAAAGTCACACTGCATCTTTTAGTTACACATTATATAACTTTATAATGCCTCTACATGTAGTAAAAGGAATATGAATGTTTGTGGGAGAAGTAAAGAGAAAATACCCTACAATTAGGTCTCAAAATTTTAGATTTTAAACTTTTAAATAAAGAAAACTACTTGCAAATGTTAACAAATATGTTGGAAGTATAAAATCTAATAAATTACACATTTATGTTTATTATTTAAATGCATCCCCTATTCATTGGGCTTTTTTTCCAGAGTTTATGTGTCAGCCAGCTTTGAATGTATATTTAATGTTTTTCCAGCAAGGTGTTCATACTATTTGAAAGCTGCTTTAATGACTGAAATGGTTATATACATTACACCAGTTCAGGGCTATGCGAAGCACTTATGATGATTGGAAGCCCTCATCAAAATATGGAAAATATAACTAAAAGGTAAATAAGAAAAAAAACGCATTATACCTCCCACTTCCTATATGGCAACAAGCTCAATATATTGGTAGAGCCAAAACCAGCAACTACAGCAAGTCCTTTACCATAGAAGGTAAATTAAAGTAGAGTCCTCTTACCAGCATTAGGTTCAAAGTGCCAACCAGTTGGCACAAGGATGGATTCACAACATAGAACCAGCCCTGGTGTTGGTAATATTTTAGCAGGATCAGTTTAATATAGTATTTATAAGTAAATACAGTTATCCACCTGAACTGAAATTGGATCTAATTAAGAAATGTTAACTCAATATATATATACTGTACTTTTGCTCCCAACACGTGTTCACTGCTGTCCAAATGTGAATGAGCCTCATGTTGTTTTGCAGAATATTATTGGACCTGATTCACACTTAAGATTCTTCTTAAAATAAGAACTTAAAGTCACTTCTGGGCTAAACCATGTTGATTGCAGGGGAGTCATATTTCATCTGTTTCAAACAGTACTAGTGTTGAGAGGTGATATTTCCCAGCCCAAGTCTAAATAACAGTGTAATAGTAAAGCTGGTCAGTATCTGTGTGCAGTAAGCAATTCAAAGATATATCCCTGCATGCAAAGAATACAATTTACTTGACTCCCCCTGAAAACAACATGGTTTTGCCCAAAAGTAGCTTTAAGTTCTTATTTTAAGAAGATTCTTAAGTGTGAATCAGGTACATTATCCTCATCTGTGCCTGTCACTTCTCTGTCATTGACAATTGCATTCACAGGAGAATTGACAGTGCAGCTAAAGGAATACGTAGACTTACATAGACAAGACTGTTGTTTCTCCCTCAAGGCTCTGTTAATGGGGAGTGGGTTTGTGTTTTATTTTTGTGAAATCTGATCTGTTTCAGCAAAGTAAGTCTTGGCTGTGGGATTAACCATATTGTTTATTCTGCATGAAAACATCCTATAGGCGTTCCCTGCTTTAAAGTACAAAGTTTTATCATGTGTCCATCTACCTGGATATAGGAGCAGGTTGCACTGGTTTTATAAATACTAATGTATTAATGTAGATGTGTACTCTGAAATATATCTATCTATCTATATCTATATATATCTATATATATATATATTAAGCAATAATATAGTAATATCCAAGTAAATCATGATATCTAAGTAAGCACTTACTCTTCTCATGTATCTTAATTATTTATAATTAATACAAATCTTAATTAAAAATAATTGTAATGTATAAAAGCAGATTTATAGAAGTCAGTCAGAAGGCTATTTAATTAATGAAAAATGTGCCTATCCAACAGATTTTATTCAAATCATGTCCGACATTTTAACTGCCAAACATGCGGTTTTCCTCAGGGTGTACAAATAGTGTAAAAATAAATCAAACCAAGCTTATTTATAAAGAAATAAAATAATCAATAAAACTCACCCCAACCATCTTCATCATGCCGCCTCTGAGCTCGAACCTCCAACCAACCACTTCCTGTTCAGAAAAAGAAGTGACAGGAGCGACTGCTAGTTACTATAGAGATGGGGAGTAACCAAAAACTTTAACTTGTGTCAAGTGAATGAAAGATGAACTTAAAAAGAAGTCACTAAAATATACAATTAGCAAACAATCATTTTATTTTCAACAAAAAATAAGTTATTTATTTGTAACATTAAACATGCAATTTACAAGTAGTCCATAGATTTAACATGTAAACAAAACAAACAATAAAAGAAACAAAATGCATAGACACAACATCAAAATCACCCATATAGAGAGTATACTTCATAATGTTAAATATTATGTATTTATTATGTAAATGGAGGTAAAATTCTGGTAAACAACAACTAGGAGGAGATGGCTTTAAGCTCCAAATGCATCACCAGGAGGTGGAGCACTGTATGGTGGAAAAAATGTAAAAAGATTTCCAAGTGCATTGATTCCTTATCCACATGGATGGCCAAACGCTTCCTCAAGCTTAATATGGATAAAACGGAAATAATTGTTTTTACTCCCCTTAAGATTTCTTCCTTCCCCTCCATCACCATAACCATTAGTGATACCTCTGTTTTCTCATCCCCTCAAGTTCGCTGCCTAACATCCATGCCTCACATATGTGCCCTTATCCACTCTCTAGTCATATAACGTCATGACTGTAACCTTCTCCTCGTTGGTCTCCCGCTCACCCATCTTGCCCCTCTTCAGTCTATATTCAGTGCTAATTCCAGGCTTATCTTCCTGTCACGCCGCTCTATCTCGGCCTTTTCTTTATATCAAACCCTTCACTGGCTTCCTCTCCACTTCAGACCTCTCTTTAAACTCTCTACCTTTACCTTTAAGGCCATCTCTTCATCCACTGCTCCCTACCTCTCTTCCCTCATCAACTTCCCGCCCTCTCCGATCTGCTAAGCACTACTCTGACCTCCCTACTGATCACCACATCTCATGCCTGTGTCTAGGACTTCTCCTGTGCAGCACCTCTGCATTGGAATGACCTCCTTTCTTCAGTCAGACTCTCGGCCACATTGCAGGTCTTCAAGCGCTCACTCAAAATGCACCTTTTTAGGCTAGCCTACCCCTTCTCCACTTAACATCCTAACTGCATCCTATATCTTTAATTTCTTTTCCTTCCTTCCCCTCTCCTCTGCTTAAACCAGCAGTCTACTTCCTTCCCCCTCTTTATGTCTTCTAAGTTCATCCCTCCAACTTAGTGTGTTTTTGACAGTGCTCTTAAATATAGTTACCAAACATGAGCGGCACTCAGAGGATTTGAAATAATCACAAACAAGTCAGCTTGGTGTCCGCCGTTTCAGTTTACTCAACTTTCTACAAGGACCATTTTTTTTTTTAAGTAACATTAAGTGTCCTCTCTGACTACCATTTTATGTGTGCACGTGTGTATTTACTTAATTACATTTTCTGTATGTTAATGTGAAGCAGGGGCCCCCACAGACCTTAATCTGGCTCCAATGGGAGCCCTGTATTAGCAGTTCGTCACATGACCGGGATGGAGGCTGGCACTGGCATTAGGGGGCAGATGGGGGCAGACAATAGGGGGCAGACATTTGAGGTAGGCACTGGCATTATGGGGCAGATGGAGGTTGGCACTGGCATTAGAGGGCAGATGGGGCAGACATTGGAGGCAGGTGCTGGAATTATCGGGGCAGATAGAGACTGGCACTGGCATTAGGGGGTAGATGGGGGCAGACATTGGAGGCAGGCACTGGCATTATGGGGGCAGACACTGGAGGCAGGCACTGGAATTATGGGGGCAAATGGAGGCTGGCATTGGCATTAGGAGGCAGACATTTGAGGCTGGCATTGACAATAGGGGGCAGACATTGGAGGCAGGCACTGGCATTAGGGGGAAGACATTGGAGGCAGGCACTGGCATTATGGGGGCAGATGGAGGCTGGCATTGACAATAGGGGGCAGACATGGAGGCTGGCACTGGCAATAAGGGGGCAGATGGAGGCTGGCATTGGTAATAGGGGGCAGACATGGACGCTGGCACTGACAACAGGGGGTAGACATTGAGGCTGGACATTAAAAGGGGCAGATATGGTGGATGGGCATTACAAGGGGCAGACTTGGTGGCTGGACATTACAAGGGGCAGACATGGAGACTGGACATTACAAGAGGCAGACATGGAGGCTGGACATTACAAGGGAGAGGGAGGCTGGACATTACAAGGGGAAGAGATGGAGGTTGGACATTACAAGGGGCAGACATGGAGGCTGGACCTTAAAAGGGGCAGACATGGAGGCTGGACAAATAATAAAGAGGCGTATATGAAGGCTGGACATAATTAGGGGAAGACATGGAGGCTTGACAAATAATAAAGAGGCAGAAATGGAGACTGAACAAATAAACAGGGGGGAGACATATGGAGGCTGTACATAATAATAATAAGGGGCAGACATGGAGGTAGGACAAATAAAAAGGCGAAAATGGAGGCTGAACATATGAATCCTGCACAAATAATAAGGGGCAGACATATGGATGGCAGGCCTAATATTAAGAGGCAGACATATAGATAGCTGATAATAGGGGAAAGCACTAGACCCGCTGCAAGACACACCCACTTTCCTAGACATGCCCACTGGGTGGTTCAAGACACACCCACTCTACTAGGCTGCAAAATGTTGTCCCTCTTTCAAATTCTCAAATGTTGGGAGGCATGCACTGGTACATATGTGCAATTATGTGGTAGTGTGGTGATACTCCCTGTGATACAAAACAGATATTGCTTCTCAGTTAATAAGCCAACGTAGCTATAGTAAAGATCATTTTTGTAGATGAATTCTCAGGTTGTTAAAACTATGAAATGCTTAAAACTAAATTGTTCTTTAGTTATTCATAAGTATTTTAAAGTAAAATTGTCCCATTTTATGCTTATTTATTTTAAATTATCTTCGTCTTTTTCCACCAATATTTGACCCACACAGAATGGAATAGAGAAAACAGTAGTTGTAATGTTAATGGGATTAAAAATGTTTGATGTGTGAATTTCTATCTGACAGCCAAGAAAATGTCTACTGCCATAAATCTAGAAAGAGGTTTCAGTGCAAAAATGATGTCCAGTCCTTACTAATAATAAAACCTTAATTATGGACAACTGTGTTACAAAATGTTTTATACCAATATAATACGTCATTTATTCAGTGGTTCAATAGTAACAATTTGTCTCTATACCCTGCAGGTGGTGGAATCCATCTACAGCACATTAATAGCGTATATCGCGTAGTAAAGGTCATTTAAAAGTAGAAAAAATATAAATTTATTCCTGAGGTCTCTGTAATGCAGTAAATGGAGAAATGAATTTATTTGTCATATCGGAGCAGCTCAGACACTCAGCAGACTGGAGAGACAGCAGACCACACACAGCAAAGATGAATGAGTTATATTCAGTTTTAAAGAGACAAAATAGGTGCTTGCGAAGCTAAACTAGTCTTCCATAAAATCAACCATAAAATGTCAACGAAAGTTAAGAATGAAAGACACCTGGAGCTTCGGAAAGTGGAAACCTCTGCAAAGTTGAGCATTAAATCAGGGTGAATACCCTTAAAATAACTTTCTGAAAACGTTATCCTATGATTAAAAGCATTGGTTTATCTGCAGTGCATATACTTTTATCTTCAGAAATGTCTCAGTGTGCAGGAATGTTTCAGTGCAAGCTACAGTATAATTACTTTTGCATATTGACTTCTGGCACAAGAAGGGTGTATAGTCCATTACAATGTGACTTTGCAAGGAAAACTGTAACTTGAGAAGTGTGTCCTAAGCTTTAATACTTCTTTGTTCTTGGTTCTCCATGGTATAATCAAAACAGTCCATCACAAGCAATTTTACTGCTGCATTCCAACTGTTCGGTCTTGAAGATATGAGCCATTTCTATCATATGTTCATACTACAAAGTGGCAAATATTTTTTGTAAAAGCCTATGCCTTTATCTACCACTCTTTTGCTTTGCTTTATGAAAGGACACAGTATTAACAACGTAATAAAATGAAAAATAAAAAAATCAATAATAAATATCAAGTTTTAGCCATTAGCAAATTATTGCCACTCAAAAAGAAAAATCCTTATTACTGTCATAATTAAAACTTTATTGGTGCTTCCACTAAACAAAGCTTACAGTGAAACTCCGAGCAGCACCCAGACTTTAATGTTACTGGATCTTCAGAAAAAGTTTTGGACAGACATTAAAGTGCTGATATGTGCCATACAGTCATATGTACATTCACACTAACGCTGTTCCAACAGTCAGACCCCTTTTGTAATTTATACCTTTATATACATAACTAAAATATTATTAAAACTGGAGCTATCTGAAGTTTAAAAAATATGGCACTAAAATTAATTTCGAAAATCTATTTACTCCATAACATATAATCCAACAATGTGCTAGTTACACTTTCTCCCTGTAGTAATGGGTTTGTATTTTACACAGTTTGATATTGCATAATAACCAGCATCCCTGAGGTAAACCAGATTCATTTACATGATATGGGGAATTCTTATTATTCTAAAACACATTTTCATGGGCGGATTGGGAACTTAAAGTGGCCCTGGAAACAAATCTGCAAGAGGCCACATGTGAGCGAGATTACTATTGGTGGTGTAAAAAAATAAATATGTAAACTGGATTAGTACAGACTAAAGAAATATAAAATAAAATACATGATATGGGGGCAAGGTTATGTATTGCCAATTAAGTGTGTTATGTAAAAGAGTTATAAGCAAAGACAACATCCACTGACTAATATTTCGTAATCCAATAAAGAGAATTATAGTGACCTCTATGCAATGCGGGCAGTCACTGCTACCCAAGTGACCACCACCCGAAGCATACAGCATCCTAGTGACCACCGCCCAATACATAGAGCATCCTAGTGACCACTACCAAATACATACAGTAGCATAGTGACTATTACCTGAAACACAGAGCATCCTAGTGACCACTGCCTGAAACATACAGCATCCTAGTGACCACCATCCAATATATACAACATTCTAATAATCTCTGTTCTATACATCATCATTTCAATATCATTTTAGCAACCACCACCCATGACAGTCAACATCCTAGTCTTCTTCAAATAAAATAGGAGCTGCTGAGTGGCCTCCAGAGGACACCAGCCTACCGGGAAAATTCCCTGTAAGTCCTATGGCCTATTATGTATGGTTAACAATTAGATGATTGTGATATTGTAATTCCAGAACATAAAGAAGGAATAAGAAAGAAATCTACTAAATATATGAGTAAGAATGTGACTATAACTATACATGCAAATGGTGGTCTAGTAATCAAACTATGGGCCAGATCCAGAACTAAGAATGACAGAAGATTTATGCATGCGGATTGCCTAAATTGTCATTTGTGGTTGAACTGCACATGCTCAGAAATCGGAACACATTATGAATGGAATTCAGATCCATACGTTCAGTTTCTCTGTCCGCAAGACATGGTTACCCTTCATGTAAAGGTGCTACGCATGGATGTGGTGGGGGAGGCATTTAAATTGTTCCGTATAGGCTGGCATAGGCACTTCCATATGACAAGGCATGCCACGCACAGTGTTACATTCATAATTTGTGGTTGTTTTCCACATTAATGGTGAGTATGAATCTGGCCCATTGTTTCTGATCTGTGGAGGGTAAGCAGGCTCTTAGACTTTGGACCTATATATTCTGAAAAACATCCTATGCAGAACAAGGGTTTAATGTAACAAGGAAAAATATTCCAACAATGTCCTATTAACATTTTCCCCCGGTAGTATTGCATGGTCACCAGCAGCGTATCCACATGTAAAACTAAGTCCTTTACATGTTAATCATTCTAAAACACAGCGGTTTCATATTCCTTTCACTGATTCTTTTTGTTCTGTTAACTGATAGTCAGACACAAGAAATGAACCAATCCTTACCAGCCCTACACAATTTTATGCCACGTATCCAAATATGTCACAAGAGGACATACATGTAAAGGTAAAATTTACTTTCTGTGTGAGACTATTTTTATAACGTCCTTTGTGCACCCAGGTGAATCAAGCAGCAACAATAGCCCTGACCCTCCAAAGTTTTTACATAACCCCTTCTAGATTACAAGAAATGTGGCCCACTTGAACCAAGTTCTACTGGAACGTCACTGAGATGGAACAGTGTACGATTTAAGATCACTGTGGCTCTGGTGTCCGACTCACAATCTCTTTCACTTCCTTTGGATCTATTGTCATCCCATAAAATCACTAAACATTAATATAGGTGTCATGATTATAGACTTTAATTACCATAGCACATATCCACTGATATCTATGCTGCTGTGCTATAGGGTGTGGAATGTAACATAGCCCTAATATTAACCCGAGTCCATAATGGTGATGATTGTCTGTGTGCGGGGCATGCTGGTCACAGTTCCTATAGACTGCTAACCGTGGGATATAGAAGATTTTTATTTTCCTGTCTGTCAAATCCAGCTGTCAACATATGAAAAAACAAGTTTAAACATGAATTTAATTTACCTTAATATAAATAATAATTATTGCCTTATGTATGTATGTAAGCTAGGAAATGTGGTTTATATTCAATTCAATGACTTATTTTTACTGACTGTTACTGTTCATGTTTAAGACAAGACATTACGGAGAGGTAAGGCAGCTTGCCTTGTAGATGCTGTTCTAACATACACCACTAGATGGAAGACTCAAACCTTTGCAGACAGCATTTAAAAAGGTGGCCCAGACTGACAGAAATAAATGAACCACTTCTTTTAAGGAGAGTCGACTTGCAGTCCGGCATGCATTCATTTCTAAGCAGGAGTCTTATACCGTTTAATGATTAACTTTCTTGATAACTAAAGACTGATGGTTATTTACGCTGAGTGTATTGAAAGCTTTCAACTCTGTTTGCAGTATAAAATGACGGTCACTTCAGTTTAGTGGTAGCACAAATGCAAAATGATTAAACTAGCAAAGGCCTTTGTTTATAATGCAATTTGGCATCTAGAAAAAACCTTAATCATAATATCAGGTTTACCGAAGAAATACAAGTCTTTATAGGCCAACTTAAGCAACTGAATAATTCTATCTGAATTCACGTGTGTAAGGCTGGGTGTGTTTGTGAACGTAAGCTCTCATAAATAGCAGTATAATGAAAAATATCTAAAAATAACTAACTTAATGGAGATAGCTATACCTTGGGGTTCAAGTTGAATAAGTAACCACCTAATGCCATTTGGAAAAACAGTCAAATAGTGCTATAGAATGTTAAGAGTCTATAGTCATGGCTTGCCAATAAAGATGTGCTCCCCATGTTATAAAAAACACACCCTCCAATGAACCCATTCTATTAGGTACAAAGTGCTCTGCTTCTGGGATTCCAGTTTTCAGTTACAACGGCAACCACCTGTGTTAAAGAAAAAAATATTTTTTAAACATCAGTTAATTCAGTAAATCCAGGTAAGTATTATTTAAAAGCTCAGGAGCAGAGTATATTGTGCCTAATTGAAGGAGTCATGTTGGAGGGTTGAAAAAAAAAAAGTTAACTTCCCTTGGAACTTTACTTCTGTTACCTTCAATATAAAGTAAATGTATGCAATCTCATCTTTACAGTCCTCTTAAACAAAATTTGAACCTGAGTCCTATCCAAAGTCTATGGAGACTGGAGGAATTCATCTTGTAGCTCCCATCTGCAGGAACCTAGGGTAGAGCTTCTGGGTGAAAGCAAAGGTGTAACTACAGTAGGTGCGGTTGCTATGGGGACCAGGGGTGTGGGGGGCACCAAGCTGGCTGCTGCACCTGCAACTACTGTTGTTATGATGTCGCCTATCCTCTGAAAACACAACAATGGCCATTTGTGGCATGCACAATCCTATGCCTGTGCAGAAGACACCACCTTTTTGTTTTTTTCAGAGCAGAGCAGATGGGACAGGAGAATAGACATTTACTATGGGACGTGGCAAAGTCTAGTACCGCTGATAAGGTCTATAGACAGTGTTACTGCCCCAATATTGACATGGATGCAAAATTAATAATTATCTTTGCTTCCACATGTGATATATTCTTGCTTTATTATCATATAAATAACAGCATAAAATAAATGCATGATACACAGTAATTATAAAACTAACACTGTGGTACTAAAGTAATTATAGAGTGGTATGTTGTTCTTAAAACCTTTCTCGAGCTTCACCACTTACATAATGGACTTGTCAGGGCTACATGCTATAAAAAACAGAGTACATTTTATATAGCATTTAGAGTTATTTCTAAGCTTTATGCAACCCACATATTTATGGTTTGGTGAAAAAAACAGTTGAATTATAAAAGGTTTGGTTTATGGAATTCTTTCCAAGATGATGCTACTGCACTGAGGATTGGAAGAGTTTTTATGTAGACATAATATGACTGCTCAGGTCTAGAGCTTGTGAGCAATGAGTTTTGCAGTTGGAATGGAGCATTTTATATTCCCAGTGTTAATATTCTGTCTGTGCTTTGTTCTGAGCTCTTACTTATACGAGACAGGGGATACTGTAAAATGTTTTAAACTAAGAAGAAACAAATATTCATGTAAATGCTGTACTTTTCAATAAAGGAGTTACTGTTTTCTAGCTGTAATTTTATTATAGACTACATTTAATAAAGTAGAAATGTTCTATTTTGGAAATTAGTGACTCAGCTCTTTTGCAATGTAAGAAGACCATGCCAGCAATGTGTAGCAGGACAAAACAATCAATACTAAGTTAACTGTTTCACAGACATAGAGTCTGAAGTATAATTAGGACTGAAGCCATATCAGAGATGGCATTGTGATAATTTGGTATACCAGCATGTGCTAACTCTCATTAAACAATAGAAGCAATGCCGCCATTTGGGGATACAGTCGGTACAGTGCAGGGGGCTGCCTTATACTATTCATTTGATGGTGTGGAAACTGTAAGTTACCGATAGGCTAAGATTGTCCATGTGGAAACCTCATCAGCTCACCGCAGTTTCCCATTCTAAAAGCTATTTGGAGCTGTCAAATCTCCTCATTACGAAAAAGAGTAATGTAAGTAAATTTTAAAGTGGAAGGAAACATGTGACTAGCATAAGAGAGAGGTGTCACTGGAGAGGGAGAGAGTTGTTGATAGGGAAGTGTTAATGGAGAGTCACAGGGAGAGAGCAGAGCATGGAAATAGATGTGTGAATAGAGAGACATAGGGCCAGAACTCAGATTTTCTCCAATGTTTGTAGTCTTTGGATTGTTACTTCTTTTTTATTCTGTTACTCATCCAGATATAAGAGGAATGACACAGTATTACAATGTACAGTGCAGGCATGTCCTCTCTCTGTGTACCCAGACAGATTTCTGCATTTCCATTTGCAGGAGTCTGGCTATCGGCAGTCTGCTCGAGTGTGAGGAGAGGTCAGCAGCATGATTGTATGGATATCTGGATATGTGGGCTTGTGATTGTAGAGCCATGTGCATCTATTGCTGAGGGATTGGAGCACATAAGAATGGGATTTCAGGATTTGGTCCATAGGGAAGGAGTTGTGAATTAAAGGGAGAGGGTGACGATGCCTTGGACAGCTTCATATCTCATTCTACAGCCCCTGAAGTGAAAATAGTGTTTTGAAGGCAAGTTATTATTATTATTATTATTAATGTTTATTTATAAGGCGCTACACAGTATCCGCAGCGCCGTACAAAGGCAATAGCAAAGACAATAGTTACATATAAAATTCAATGACTATAGAGGGTGTAAAATACATGAACAAGGAATACATGCATGTAGAAAGAAAAAGAAAAATACAGTAAGACAAAAAAAGAAAAACGCAGTGCAATGTATTAAAAAAAAAAAAAAAAGGAAGCGGGATATGTGT
>WWET01000046.1:807752-838857 GCA_011038615.1 Limnodynastes dumerilii | reverse complement strand
CCTACACTGAGGCCTATAAAGATGGACATTTTTATGCATTTGTAATCATATACTGGAAGTTATCTAGACACATGACTTCAATAATGGAAACAGAAATGAAAAATACAGTTTGGTCTCTTAATATTCAGCTGCAGTGTCACATATTATTAGCTTTTCTATAAAGATCAGCAGATCTTCTATTCACAGACTTCACAATAAATACCGCAAGTATTTTGTCACTGACAGTTTAGCAATCAATAAATACTGATGCTGCCATTGGTATTAAAAAATAGTGTTCCTGGCAGCAATAGACACACCGATTGGTGGAGCTATTCACATAGCTCACCTCTTTGGTGGTACGGGGTGTGGGTCCCTGCTTAGAATGGCCCTCTTACGATAGGGCCGTTTCCTCCCAGTCAGTTTCGAACTGGCTGGGATTTCAATTTTATATGCCTCGAGGAGACATAGCAATCGATCCACAAAGCACCAAGCTTTCGGAGCTCCGAAAAGTAAGTAAAAAAAAGTACCCTACTCCTTTCCCTAATCTAAGCATAATCCTCCACTCTCACTACCCTAACCCTCCTTTCCTGGCAGCCTGACCCTAACCCTCCCTTCCTGGCAGCCTGAACCTAACCCACCATCTCCCACAGCCTGACCCTAATTGTCCCTTCCCTGCAGCCTGACACTAACCCTCCCTCCCCTGCAGCCTGACCCTAACCCTCCCTGCCCAGCACAGAGAGCGGAGGGATATCAGCAGCGGCGGTATTTGCGAATCAGAATGGGTGAATATGCTGATCGGCATACTCACCCATTCTAAAAAAAAAAAAAAATTTAAACTGGGCAATATTCGAAATAGGGACATCCGAGAAGGACCTGTCGCACTACCGCAGATCTAGTGGACAGGTGAGTATTACATGGGAGACTATGGGCAGTTTTAGGGTTAGGAGTCTATGGGAAGTCTTACGGCTAGATTTATCAACCTACATAAAAGAAAAAGTGGAAATGTTGTCCATAGCAACCAATCAGATTCAAGCTCTCCCTTTCTGATTACATACTACAAAATGTCAGCTAGAATCTGGTTGCTATCCACTTTTCCTTTTCTGCAGCTTAGTAAATCTGGCCCTTAGGGTCAGGCTACAGGTAACAAAGTCTTAGGGTCAGGCAGTGGGTAGGGAAGTCTTAGGGTAAGGCAGCTGGTAGGGTTAGGATAATGGAAGGGGAGGGTTAGGGTAAGAATTAGGATAAGGGTTGGGTTAGGTAGGATAAATACTTACCTCTCGCCGCTGCACATTCGTCTTTGCAATCTTCAATTGCTTTTTCTTAGCGGAAGAAAACCAATCGAATGCAGAGCCAATTTGAAATTGGCTGGTATAGAATGGCCATTTTGGAAAAGTTCCATTATTCCCGCCCACCCACACCCAGTTGGAGGATATGTTACCTTATTCAGTAGTTTAAAAGTAACCCCAAATATGCATTCCAGTGAACCTCATTTGCATTGCCATTTCATATTCAGTTAAGGTTATTTCTCTTCATGTGAAAGTGCAAGTGTAAAAAATAAAAATCACTTATTGCTGAAATTGAAGAATATTTTAAAAACTCAACACGACAATAAGGTGAAAAGACAAATGGAATCTACTAAACTGTGAGAGAGGCTTTTACACTGGAAAGGATCACACAGTTTGTGTCATTTTGACCTATGACTTACACTGTGAATTGAAATGTCTAGTATAATGTCTTAATACCCCCAAACTCTGGAATTGTTAAGGCCCTCTTTTTTTCTTTTAAATAATCATTAAATTCTCCAAGGAGAATCGTTCTCATAAATTCTGTGTGTTAAAATGTGCCTGCCAAGCAACTCTTCAGCCAGGACTGAAATCTTTTCTTTGTTTTTTCTTCTTAGTAGAAAAAAAACCTCCCCTATGGCTTCAGAAATATGCAGTTATTGATCAGAGCAGACAGATGTGACGCTAATTAATATATATTTCAATGTATTTACATGACATCCTACATTCACCTGACAAAGTGCTCAACTCCTTAAAAGTAAAACCTCAAACTATTTTTATTTTTTGTAAATAGTGTCTGTGGGCTGGATCCAGACTTAAGTAAGTGCTTGAAATTAGTTACTCCTGGGCTAAACCATGTTGATGTTATGAACAGTACAGTATGAAACTGGTTACCTAGCATGCAGCAGGGAATCTGGGAGTCTTCACCAGGGCCCCTAGTGGTGGGGATGGAGTTGTGCAGCGCCCAGATAAGCAGCCGCTATCCTAGGCGCGCAGATTCACTTGAAAGGAAAAAATAATAACAGAATCGAGTATGGAGCAAGGCACCGTGACAGTAGAAGAAGTGCTATCAGTGTTCACTTTCACACAACAGATAGCAGGTAGAAAGAAACGAAACCAATCAACATAGACTACCACAAGACAGCGGAGGCTAAGAAATAGACCAGCAATTCAAATACTAAACAGGAGGTCACTATGTAGCATGAGAATAGCGTAGGACAACGGTAGTCAGCAAAACTAGACAAAACCCCTTTTATGTGTCTGTCCTTCAATAAAGCTTCGGGCCTGTGATTCCAACCCCCTACCCCCCCTCACCTACCTCCCCCTCACATCCACTGCTTTTTTGAAATGTTTTGTTTGGTTTAAGTGATGCATGGTTAGTGTAGTATTTGATGCATAGTGTAGGATGTCAAGTCTTATATTGTATGTCTTGTATTGCACTATATGTTATGTTTGATTATGTTTTACGGTGTATTGTGTTTTGGCTGCGCTGCGACGCAGTACACTCGTCTGCCTGAATGTATGTATGTTTTTTGTATCTTTATATACAATAAAGTTACTTTTTCAATCAAAAAATAGGAAGTGTTAGTTCAATCCACATATACCGATTGCAGTCCCCACTCCGTAGGGCTGCTTTTAGAAATAGAGATAGCCGAAAGTTACTTTTCGGTTGTCTCTATGTGGAATAGGCAGGCTTTTTAGAATTTTATTTTATCAATGAGTGATAAAAAATCAGCATAATCACCCATCCATTTTCGCAGGACCAGACGCTGACAGCTCGGGATAGGTGAGTAACCTTTCCGGGGACTTTTACTGTTAGGGTGGGTGGTTAGGGTTAGGCTCTTAGGTCAGGCTGCGGGGAAGGGAGGGTTAGGGTCAGGCTGCGGGGAAGGGAGGGTTAGGGTAATGGAAGGGGAGGGTTAGGGTTACAATTAGGGGAAGGGTTGGGAAAGTGTTTTTCCACTTATCAATAGGAGCTCCGGGGATCGATTGCTATGCCTCATCGAGACATAAGCAATTGATATCCCAGTCAGTTTGAACCTGGCTGGGAGAGAACGGCCCTATCAAAATAGTTCTTAGCGGGGACCCACACCCCACATGCACTGTTGTGAATGCTGTCATTGGGACTTTTCAAAAACATAACCAGATTGTACAAAGAAATATACAGTCTCTGAGACCATTGATTTTATATGAGCTTTATGTATATATAACAAAAACCTAATTTATTTTATTGCATACATACTTATTTTTATCTTCATTCTTTTTCTGGTGATTTTTAAGTCAGGAAAGTGTTATTAAAACATAGTTCTGAGTTGATGTTTTAAAAGTATGTTTTTATTGTGAGCTGAAAGCAGGTAATTATTTAACAATAAAGCTCCCAACACATTTTCCAAATAACTTGTGAAGAGTGCCAAACATTTTCTCGAGTATACTGCAGGCCTGGACAATGTTGCTAGGCAAAATAATGTATTAAGAGCTTATCAAGGCAAGATACACAAAATTTATACAGTTGTCCTGTATAAAAAGGTCAGCCTTGCCTAGTGAATATTCCGCAGACAAGATTTACGGCTGCTGGCAAAGAATGTTTCAAGATACAGTGTGCCCAAGGCCCAAAAGCTTGTTTAAGATATACATTCACTGAGGCACAAATGCTATACAATCTCTGTCTCAGGATGAGATTACCGTAGTCACACAATTAATCTCCAAAATGAATGGTAAATATATATATTTAAGTATATATAGATATATACTAAGGTATACTAGTGAGCTCCTGCTCCTAGTTCTGCGAGATGATCTACTATGCATGCCTCCTTGTGGTCTTTAAAGACCACACAGAGTAGTTTAGTTAGAAAGGGGCGGCCTCAAGCCACCTCGGGGAGTGTTTAGGAAGAAGTGGGAGGAAGTAGGGATTTAGATTAACCGGGGAGGGCGGGGAGAAGCATTGTCCGTGCATATTTTCCCTACTTAAACTACGCACGGTAAGATAAGGAAGCCCTATGGCACTCGTATGATGTGTAAATACAGCCCTTTCTCTGGGAGGTTCAGCTGAAGAGCCAGTTGTTAAGAGTTCAGCCTTGGGATGAAGCTTTATAGATCTTATTTTTTGTATATAACAGCCAACATTTTACTAGTTAAGGAATTGAACCGAGGTCTTATTAGAGAGGGCATCATTAGACTTCTGGGAGGTAATCAATAGTAACTTAAACTTCAAATCAGTATGAAGAGTTTTCATTCCTGTCCTATGTGGTGGTGTCTCAGGGTGCGCTCCATACTGAAAGTACTGCAGAATGAGAGACACGTCACACCTGACCTAACAGCCGCCCTCATATTTCTATTGGGTCACTGGTACTCTGGCGTGATTGGCTGATTTGTGAAGCATTTTATGTTGAGTCTGAGCAGATATGGAGGAATTTGAAATGTAAGCACAGGATGATGAATGTTAAAGGGCAAAACCATTTTGGGGGTCAATAAGTATTGAAGAGGCAAATGATTTTTGGCAAATATTATGTGGTAGATACGAATGAAACAAGGAAAGGTCAGACGTAAGATTTGGAGTAAATGTTAAATCTTTCCTAAGATATTAAACAATATTAGCTGACTTCTCATTTCCCCCTTCTGGAAAAAGAAATGGCAGCATGCATAATCAAAGCTGCCACACATTGGGTTACTAAATGTGCTCAGGGCTTGAGGCAGTGATTTGCATTAATTCTGGGATTTGTCAGGATTCTGGGAGCAATGCCTGAATGCTGTGAGTTATATCATGATTAAGGTTAAGATTTACTAAGCTGCGGGAAAGGAAAAGTCGAGATGTTGCCCATAGCAACCAATAAGATTCTAGCTGGCATCTTGTAGGAAAATGGAATCTAGAATCTGATCGGCTGCTATGGGCAACATCTCCAGTTTTCCTTTCCTGCAGCTTAGTAAATCTGGCTCTAAGAGTACTGTACAGTGGCATAACTACCATAGATGCAGTAGATGCAGCTGCTATGGGCCATAGAAGAGGGGGTCTTTGACAGCTGCCTACTCTGCATCAACTGAAACTCTTAGCTGTCCAAGAATGGCAGCTAAAGACAGCACTCAGTACTCAGTGTATGAGTGTTTATAAATACATTGTGCAGACACCTCCCAATATTAACTCAGGACCCACCACCTTGCCATGGGACTCGAGTGGATCAGTTTAGCCCTAGGTACTGTGTGTTCCTTTTCAAATTTAGCAGACATGCCAATTTAAGTGCATAAGGTTACCAGCAAATGATCTAGAGAATCAAGCCAAAAAGGATGTGTGCACAGTAGAAAAAGAGATATAATTGAAAAAGGGTAAAATAGACACGAGTTATGAGGGATTGAAACTGATAATGATATACCAGGAAAAAAAAATGACTGGTGAATAGAGATATTACAGTGAAACTGTAAGTGGTATAAAACAGGAGCAAAAGATTGTCTCACAGAAGATCTAGGTCAAGTTGGCAGGTAGAGTATACATTGCTCTTGAACTGTAGTGGCTAGACATATTCTTTGTCCTAGATAAAGAATGTGCTTATCTCAGTAAATAGATCAACAATGTATTTACTGTTAGCAGATGCGTTCACAGCAGTGAAAAAAGTGAGAACGTGACTATGTTCAGTAATCTTTCATCGGTAGTAAGTCTAATAGAATACATGGTAAATATACACAAACCAGATGTCCACAGTGGGTGTCACTGTCTTCTTAGTAACATGTCAAGACAAGTTTAGAAAGGGAAAAATACATTGTTATATTTTCTGTAAAATGCATTTTTTTATAGAAAGTGTAAAGTTTGCTCTTGTGCAATATGACAATTATGTATCATTATATAATATATTCTGTACATTGGGTTTGCTATGTCAGCAATAAAAGTACAACTCAAATCATAAAAAGTCTTATAAATTGCAAAAGACAGGCATTTCATACTACAAAGGGACATCTTCCTAACATATATCACTTGAATGACTTTGATATAAGGTATCTTGTGTCGAGAAAGAACATGGAACATATTGCTGTACAGGAATGAAGGAATACAGTGTGCAGATAATTACTAAGACATATTATTTGCAGCTGTGGGGTCTTTGAACAAGAGATTCAAACCATGCAGACACATTCATCAAATACTGTATGCTCTTCTGGAATCATGAGTTGCTGGTCTGCCTTGTATATTCTATAGAGTATGATATAGCATAGCAAAAAATGACAGTTCAAGAACTAAATGTACATTAAGACAGTAACCATTAAGGCTTAATACTAATAGTAACAAGAGAGAAATGCTCAACTGCTTTAAGTGTACAGCATTTTCCTAGAGAATAGTAATAGTTGCCTGGAGATTCCTTAATACTGTTAGAATAACATCAGTTTGTTATTGGTAAGGATTAGCTTTTAGCATGTTTAGTTTGTGTTTTTTCCATACCAGGAATGGTAATAGCTTAAAAAGGACTGATATTAAACAGGACAAACATGAACAGCAGATATTATACGTCATAGTTGCCAACTCTCCCGGAATGTCCGGGAGACTCCCAAAATTCGGGCAGTTCTCACGGTATCCCAGGAGAGCCGGCAAATTTCCCGCAAGGGACTTGAGGCATGTGGTTCCATGAAACCATGGCTTCAAGTCCTGCCCCCGCCTCCCTGCCTAGCAACACTAGTATACTAGTGTTGCTAGGGTCAGGGAAGGACTTGATAACGCAAATTGCATCATCAAGCACCACCCACATCCCTATGAAACCCTGAAAGGGGTAACTGATAGTCAAGGGGCAGGGCTTAATGATGTGATTTGCATAAATCACGCTGTTAAGCCCTGCAATACCCTGCACCCGCTCCTTTTCCCAGGCACCGCTTCACCATTACCATGCCCTGTTCAGGCCTCCCCCTTACTGTGGCTCACTGGGCACCGCTGTGACTCACCCACTTCACCACTGGGCAGGAGTCACTGTAAGGGAGAGGGTGACGCACCTTCTTCTGATTTGGAAACAGCCGGGACGGGACGCGACGCAGGAGAGATGGTGGCGCCCCTAGCAGACTGCGACCGCACCAGTGGGTCCGGAAAGGCCTGCTGGAGAGATAATTAGCTCCGGAGACTGGGAGGCTGCAAAAACATGATGAGGGATACTGGTGGGGTATGGAGACACAAGATGGGGAATACTGGGGGGTGGAAACACATTATGGGGGATACTGGAAGGGGTGAAGAGACATGATGGGAATACTGGGGTGTTGAAGAACATGATTAGTGTTGAAGAACATGATTAGATACTGAGGGGGGGCTGGAGAGACATAATGGGTAATACTCGGAGCTGGAGAAACGTGGGGAACACTAGGGTTGGGGACACATGATGAGGAAAACTGGGATCCTGGAGAGATACGAATGGGGAATAATTTTCCTGACGGGAATTTTTTGATGGGCTTTAAACTAGTATATATATATATATATATATATATATATATATATATATACACTTTTGTATTGGCATTATTATTATTGGTACAACAATTAATGCAGAGCATCAAAAGAAATATTGTTGAAAACTGGATGATGTATGCAAAGACCTTGAACATACCTAGAAAAATAATATCCTGAATAACCCTGTAGATTGGTCCCATTCTCCTCACGCTTTCATATTTCCTCCAGGTGCTCTGTTTTCTCTGCATAATCTAAAGCCATACTGATAGATTAATGGTTTCCTAGCCAAGTTGGCATTAGCAGGTGTATAATTGTCTGTGGTGGGAAAATGAGTTTTTAAGTACCACTGGTGCATGAACGAATGTATCAGAATATTCTCTGGTTAAAGAGTTCTGTGTAATCTATTGGCAAATCTTTGACATAAGCAGCAAAAAGCACCAGTAACTGAATGAAGTTGAAATACATAACAAACTTGATGGAATTAAGCTGTTGTTGTGTCTTCCCACATCTTTATTTGTCTGTTCTTTTTAGTTTTGCTCCCTATAGCGCAACATGGCTACATAAATAAGCCTTATTCCTAGCTGTAAATAAGGCCTTTACAGGTAATCATGTAGACACGATGTGAGAGGTCGTCTAGACACATAGGGATGTTTTATGCTTCCATCCATTCTTGTCTGCATTCATATTTGAGTTCTGACTGAATGCCTTTGAACCTGATCAACAT
Source organism: Limnodynastes dumerilii (assembly GCA_011038615.1). NCBI lineage: Eukaryota > Metazoa > Chordata > Amphibia > Anura > Limnodynastidae > Limnodynastes > Limnodynastes dumerilii. The sequence goes on along the minus strand of WWET01000046.1, from coordinate 830,465 downwards.
ATACCTTTTCCAAAAGATGTTTATACAAATATCTAGTCTCTGACACTGCAACTTGACTCTTTTAAGTAAGCTGCATTGTACAAGAAGACTATGGTGGAACTACCAGTCATTCCAGGTAAATCTCCCTTTCTGTTGATATAATCACTTCAGTAATAACTTATATAATTTCACACTGCTTCAGATCATGTTGGACAGTGACAACAGACAATGAATGATTTTAGAATAGCAAAAGGAGATGTCTGCACATATTTTGTGCAATTCCTATATAGAATGAAAATAAATATTTGTGTTTTCTCTATTGTGTTAAAAAAAAGTGTTGTGCCATCAACCATTCATATTTAAAAAAAATAAAAAATCCTAAGGTACCTTTCATTTTCCATATGATGATGGTCATCTATGTGTACCTAGGCCAAGGTTAGTATTGTTATAGTTAAGTGTATTAGTTATTAATAGTTATTAATTAATTAGTTATTAATTAGTATTAATTAGTATTGTTAATAGTGGTAATATTTACAGTTGTATTGTCATGCATCACACTCAACACCGATTTGAAAATGGATGATGCAGGACCAGAGGTGTGGAGTGTAAGCACAAGTCAAGTGTTCACCAGAGCCCCTGATGGTGGGGATAGACTTTGCAGCAGGTAAGTGGCAACTTGTGACCGTTTGGTTAAGCGCATGGATGCTAGGATGGTGAATGGGATCCAAGGAGTTGTAAAGACAGGTAGGGAAGGCTAATGTAGCTAGAGATAATGGTGAACAAGAGAACACAAGGAGTGCTGGTACCAGAGGCACAAACAAGAACCAGAAGGATAGCTGGAAGCAGAGGTGTGAGAGTAGATTGCTAACTAGAACTGAGGACAAGAGACACGACCAGGAACCAGGTAGCCAGAACACAAGCTCTAGGACACAAGTCAACAGGTTAAGGAAACCCGCTGCTCTGACAAGGGAGTGCAGTAGGTAGTGAGGGTGTTAAATGGCACAGCTGAGCAGTGAGATCACAGAACACAATAAGAAACACCTGAGTGAAGGAGGGCAGAACCAAACCAACAAGTGTACAGCAGCAACACGTGACATGTGGATTTATAAAACAAAGGAAAATACAGTGATCATAACAGGTATCAATAAAGACATGCAAGAACAGAGAACATGCCAAATGCAGGAGGCCTGAATGTGGTTTGTATGTAAAGAGGACACAATGGGCCCAGAGGTGAGGGTACACCAGCTGATATGATGTTTCTCTGGGTGTTTTCTTACTGTGCAGTCCCAACATATTCAGATCTGAGTGAGAATGGGGCTGCAGCGGCTTGTGCTCTGAGGGGCAAAATGAGGGAGAGAAGGGCTGGAGAAATGTAGTCAATGTACAAGGATGTGTCCAAGCAACTGCCCTGTTTAAATGGTGCCGATAATCATTTGCTAAAAGCATGCTGGATCAATCCAATCATCTACTGGCCTTGTTTTCAACACTTTGGCAGTTGCAGGTCTCAGGTTAGATAGCATATACTGCACCATAATATCATTATGCACCATAGAAAATACAGTTCCCAAACGTTTATACCAGCCCCAAGTCATATTTAAGTCCAGGAAGCTCACCTTCTGCAACCTATTTCACACCCTTGCATTAGAGTACATTACAAAGAATCAATAAAAAAAAATTTTTTTTCATGTTTTTATTAAAAATACAATTTGCTATTATTTACAGCCATTTTTATTCCATCTAAGGCACGTGCATTAAGCTTAACCTTCATTTACAGTCAGCATTACAGTATACTATCCTACTCTTCAACGTATTGGGGCAAGTAGCTGCATTGCACTTAGCTATTGTGTACCCGTATACTATGTGCCGTACTTAATTGCAATCCAAAGGCACCATTGCATCATATGCATCTACGGCACATATGCTATGTTCACAATTTTCCATTGTTGGCAATGGAATCTGCATTTTTGGTGCTAATAAAGACTGAGTTAGGGACAGGTATAGGCTATTTTATGGGGCAAAGATCCACCGTGAGGTGGCTGCTATCATTTTATTTCTTAGATTCTTGCTTGCATCATCAGTTGTATATCTTAATCAGTGGGTGTTGGATGTTTACATACTGTAAATGCTACAATTCAAATTCCTGCTACTTTGCTTATACAATGAATGATTCTGCTACGTGTGTCATTTAGTAACATGCTGTAAACTTCCTTTTGAAGCAATGGATTATGCAATGGATAATCGACATATTAGCAGCAGCTGCATCTTTAATTTTTGTTTTTTTTACATCTCTGAAGTTTGTGCACCTGTTGGAATGGCTTCATTTGGTAATTGTCTTTCTGTACATTGGTTTTTGTATAGTGGGTCCTGGGCTTGCTGCTATTTGTGGATATTCACATGCTAGCATAGCCAGGTAGCAGGTTAGCAGGTGCTAGGTCATGTTGGCATCTTTAGGTCAAAAAATACAAAGTTCCTTAATTCTATTTTTTCATACCATTACCCCACCCCCACCCCCTATGATAAACACCTGGAAAAGGTCACTGCAGATCTAGCATTTATCATTTTTTACATCTCTGAAGTTTGTGCACCTGTTGGAATGGCTTCATTTGGTAATTGTCTTTCTGTACATTGGTTTTTGTATAGTGGGTCCTGGGCTTGCTGCTATTTGTGGATATTCACATGCAGATCTAGCCTTTATCATTACAAGTGGCTAATATGGCAACAGCTTTTTCCTGGTAGTATAATATAAGTGCTAAGCACATGTTGTGCCCCATTGGCTAAAACAGTAGAGGGCTGAAAATGTCACATGTGTTTTTGTCTGAATCAGGGGTATTTTGGGTACTTCAGAGTCTGCTTCTGAGATTACAACCTAATGTGAAAAGGGCAGAGAGGCCTAACAGGTAACTGTGTCACACAGTGGCTACTAATCAGTAGTCATATATAAATTTGTATTGTCACAATCCAAACACATTGTAAAATTTTTCATAAGAGAGACTCATATTTCTTAGGAAGAAATACATGTAATGGTTTCAATAAATATGTAAAGTGCACAAATTGGGTTCTGTTCTCTGCAATGAAAATCATATTTCTGAAATACAGACAGCCAACAGCTTATTTTCATTTGTCTGTATTTCGAAAATAATTTTTTGGGCAACTTACCCCTTTATTGGCTTTCTGAAACCTGACGCAGCATCCCAGCGCACCCAACAGAACACCCGCTGCACCGGACAGGAGATTAGTTTACGAAGGGAGTCTTAGGGTCAGGATGCAGGGAGGAGAGTCTTAGGGTCAGGCTGTAGGGAAGGAAGACTTAAGGTCAGGCTGTGGGAAAGAGAGGGTCAGGGTTAGGGTATTGGAAGAGGAGGGTTAGGGTGAGAATTAGGGTCATTGACCCACACCCCACAAACCATATTTACAATTATTTCTACAATTCATATTAAAAAAAAAATGCTTTCAATGAAAACTATTATTTACTTATTGATACACTTATATTGTACAAATAAGTGGATGAACATAAAAGAAGCAAGCCCGTGACATGTTCTATTTTTCTATATCCCTTACATGCATGACTGAATGCAGATGTTATCGGAGAGTAATTTGCACAAAAACATACTTTGAAGATGGAGATTTGTAATGGTTTAGAAACTAAAAAAACCTCATCATTGTTAAAACCACAAGAGTTAAACAGTTGTGTTTCTAGTGTCATCAGGCTTCAAAAGCCAAAACTCTCTAGGACACGATATGTGCCAGAAAAATTATGGCAAATTAGTTCATAGTTAATTGACCCCTTGTTTTATGAGAGAATGTTGTAGCTGAAAATTTTGAATTAATTTACTAATTAAAAAACAAACAAATATAATAAAGATGTTACTATTTATGCAGTAGACTTTGAAATAGAAATATAAAATACCAAAGGTTATATCACTAAAAGCGCCAATAAATGCACTACAGCAGTCCCCAGCCTTATAAAGGTCCCAACCTTAGAATAGTGCAAGCAAATAGAAATAAATTTAGGAAGAGGAAAGTGCTGTGGGTGTGGGATATCAACATGAATAACCTATATAAATTAAATATAAAATATTAGAAGCGACATAGAGGTTTGAAAATCACTAAATAAGTCTTAGTTCATATTCCATTGATGTTAAAAAAAACGTGTAAAAGATGTGTAAAAAAAAGTCACTTCAAAAGATTCAATTCATATTCCTCAGATGTAAAAACATAATCCTAAAACAAGTCCTTATGGGCATCCATTGCATGTAAAGAAAAAAAGAAAACAGAATTAAGTACGTGTTCACCATAGATCAATATAACGGAGTAGGAACACGATACCAAGTACCAATTATACAGACACTATAGTGAGTAGCAAGATAACTTTACTGGGATCAAAACATATAAGTAATACAGAAAATACCAAAAGTGCATGACATAAAATGAGATAAAAGTCAGCCCTTAGAGCCAGACAAAGCGCCGTACCCCGTGGGAGGCGATCCGATGGTCCGTGCTGAATGCCACCAGGATGTCCAACTGACTGCTAGTCAGGGGCGGAACTACCATTGGAGCAACAGGTGCAACAGCACCAGGGCCCATGCTGATACAAGGGCCCACAGCCGTCATCACTGCACCAAGGAGGCTCCCCACTGGGTTATCTGGGATATCATCAACTGGGCCCACAGCTCTCTAGTTCCACCATTGCTGCTAGCAGGGTTACCGACTTTTTAAGGCGTCCCTTAAAGCCACTGATGCCTGTAAGGGGCGGGACTTAATTATGCAATTTATGAAAATCTCAGGCCGTATGCAGAGCTTTTCCGATATGTTCTAGTGCGCATGCGCAGTCATTTTGTAACGTAATCTACGTTACTTGTTGCAACGTAGATTGCGTATACGCGGTCTTTAAAACCGCGTATACGCAATCTATGTTGCAACCATTTAACGTAGATTACATAAAAAAATTACTGCGCATGCGCAGTAGAACATATCGGAAGACTCCGGCTGCATATGCAATGCCCCTCGTCATTAAGTCCCGACCCTGTCAATCACTATTGTGATCTCTAATGTTCTATGGGGTGAGCAGGGCTTGGTTACATCAGTCCAGCCCATCCCTAGTAACTCCAGGGATTGCAATAGAGTTTATTAGGGGGTCGGGACTTGTGGGAGATTTGCTGACTTTCCCAGGATACCGGGAGAACTGCCCAAATTTCAGGAGTCTCCCGGATATTCCAGGAGAGTCGGCAACCCTGGCTGCTATTTAGGTGACTGAGCATTTTAATTGAGGGTATCCATTATCTCAAGAAAAAAAAACAATTTCAGTTTTTAATTCAGAAACCCCCAAATACCCTAAATTCTTTCAAATATCCTTACCAATTTTTTTTTTTTTGAGTTGCGTTATTTATTTAGGTAGTTACTTTTTTACTGATGTACGGTACCCTAGATTTCTATCTATATACCTTGAATATTGTTCTAGGGATTAATAGAAAGAACTTCTGCTCATTGTAGATAGATAATATTGTTACACTGATTAATTTGTATAGGTCACATGATATTTGCTACAGTACTTGCATTGTTCTATGACATCACAATAAGCCCATTTTTTCAAAGGCTACTACTACATTTGTGTCAGAATTTGTTTATCTGCTGGCTAAAGAAGACACTTTCCTTTCCTCTGAGCGATAGAAGAAGAAACCCCCTTTTTCTATTAGCTTTATCCAATAGATTCTACTTAGGGGCATTTTAAGAAGTGAGGGGGCCCTTTTGCAGGATTTGTACATGCCCCCCCTTACCTGAGACAGGACTGTACCGATTTGCAAACCTCAAAGGGGACGGGGCTTAACTGTGCTGTAATTCCCGCCCCCTTTTCGGCCCGCGAATAGGGACAGTTCCACGGCAGGGGAAGAGGGGCTCATTTGGGATCTAGTTCTTCCCTCCGGGAGATCTTGGAGGGAAGAAACAGATGCAGAATGGCCCCCCTTCCCCTGCCAACCCTGGGTGCAGGATGAATGCCATAGGGCCCCCTGTTCTGAGGGGACCGTGTGCACTGCGCACCCTGCACTCATTATAGATACACCTATGATTCTACTGAAAAATGAACTATACATTTACTTTACAAGATATTATATATTCTTCATATTTTCTTTTTCTCCCTTTTCAAATGTAGAAACGTACTTCTCAACTGTCCCGATTTTTATTCTAGGGATTACTAAAACAGATAATATTGGTAAACTGATTAAGTGTTTCTTTTTGATTTTTATTTTTTAATTACTATTTACATTTTGTCCTATGTGGCTATGTCAAAAGAGGCGTAGTTTGGGTGGGGCCAGGACAGAGTTTAGGTGGGGCCAGTACGCAGTTTGGGGTGAGGAAGTGTGGAGTTTGGGGTGGGGTCAGGCTGGGCTTTTTATCGCGTTTTTCACGATAAATGTTGGGAAGTATGTACTTGTGTCAGTAATAGCTTTTCTGCTGGTAACAAAAGACACTGTTTCTTATTTCTGAGCAATAGCAGAAACTCTCCTAACATACTGACTAATTAATAGATTCTACTGAAACATTGTAAGAACTGTACATTTACTTTACATGTTATATAGTCTATGTATTTTCTTATTGTCTCTCCGTTTTAACATGTAGAAAGATCTATATCTTGTTCTACATGCCACTCAGCTTTATTATTTAGCTAGATCCCCAAGCACGTCCACTAACCTTGGTCCATTTGAAAAAAAAGATGCAAATCACATTTTTGTTCTAGGGATTAATAGCAAGAACTTCTGCTCATTGTAGATAGATAATATTGTTAAACTGATTAAGTGTTGTATATTTAGACCTGCTATTTTATTGTAAATGGGAAACACATAGAGCCTGATCCAGACCTACGCTGCCCGGCGTAAGCTGAAATGCCGATCTGCGCATGCGCCGGCCAGATGTTGGCCGGCATAACTACAGAAACGCTCGATCTGGGATCAGGCGTCTGTAGTATCAGCGTAGTAATGGCTGAGGGGACGTCCCTCACCGTTACTACACAAAGTAGGGAGGTAGTTTAATGAGGGAGGGAGGGGTTTTAGTTAATACACTGTCCCAGCGTATTTACCCTTGCTTACGCCGGCTGAAGTTAGGGTAGCCTTTAGCCGGCGTAAGCGAGGGAAAATACATTGGGACAGAGGGGAGTGTCCGGGGAAGTACATGCCGATACGCTGTGCTTTACTAAGCACAGTGCATCGGCGTAGGTCTGGATCAGGCCCATAGTGCCAAAGTAGCCAAATTGGTCAGCGTGGGTCTGGTTAATCTTAAAGATAAAGGAGATTTTCTATTTTTTTTCTTGAGAGTATTCCATTAAATTTAATTCATATAGGTCACAAGACATACTACTGTACTTGCATTGCTCTATGACATCACAATAAGCCTATTTTCTCAAAGGCTGTTCACACACTACTACTACATTTGTGTCAGAATGTGTTTATCTGCTTGCTAAAGAAGACACTTTACCTTTCTCTGAGCTATAGAAGAAAAACCCACTTTACTATTAGCATTATCCAATAGATTCTTCTGAAAAATGAACTGTACATTTACTTTACATGATATTATATACTATTACATATTATTACATATGTTTTTCTCCCTTTTCAAATGTAGAAACATGTACTTCTCAACTGTCCCGATTTTTTGTTCTAGGGATTAACAGCAAGAACTTCTGCTCCTTGAAGTTAGATAATCTTGTTAAACTTATTGGGCCTGATCCAGACCCATGCCCGCGAGCGATCGGACGCCGGTCAGGAGCGTAAAACCGGGCGAAAAAACGCACTGCGCATGTGCAGTATGACAACTTCCGGTCGTCCGAAGGACATGAGCATACAGCGAGCGTATTTTGAGTGTATTTTTCGCCCAAGGGGCGTGCGTTTTGTACGACGATAGTGTGGACGCTGGAGTTACTACACAGAGGCGGAGATAGCCATTTAAATTGTACAGTATGGGCGTGCTAAGCCCAGTACGACCAGCGTATCGGTACGAAAATTCGCATGGACGCTGGAAAAAGTTAGGGTAGGGTTCAGCCGCCGTAAGTAGGTACAATCAATGGGAGTGTCATGGGCGTGAAAGTTTATACGCCCGGGCAATCATACGCTACGCTCGCGGGCGTAGGTCTGGATCAGGCCCATTGTTTCTTTTTGATTTTTGTTTTTTAATTACTATTTACATTTTGTCCCATGTGGCTATGTCAAAAGGGGTGTAGTTTAGGTGGGGCCAGGACAGAGTTTGGGGTGGGGAAGTGTGGAGTTTGGGGTGGGGTCAGGCTGGGCTTTTTGTCGCGTTTTTCACATGATAAATGTTGGGAAGTATGTACTTGTGTCAGTAATAGCTTTTCTGCTGGTGACAAAAGACACTTTTTCTTATTTCTGAGCGACAGCAGAAGCCCTTCTTACATAGTGACTAATAGATTATACAGAAAAATTGTGAGAACTGCACATTTACTTTACATGAGAAGGGTGTGGGTTCCCAGTTAGAACAACCCTATTTCGATAGGGCCTATTCCTCCCAGCCAGTTTCAAACTGGATGGGATTTTGATTGCATATACCTTGAGGAGGCATAGCAGTCCATCCACGGAGCACCGAGCTTTCGGTGGTCCGTAAAGTCTTAAAGACCGCGTATACGCAATCTACGTTGCAACATGCAACGTAGATTACGTTTCAGCTGAAAACTCCGGCCTTATATTCAATGAGGCCGGAGTTCTGAATACGGCCCTTAATTTTAAGCTGCTTCTTAAGTCTGGATCCAGCCCATAATGCCTAGGTAGCCAAATTTGTCAGTGTGGGCCTGGTTAATCTTAAAGGTAATGTTATGATGTGGCACACCGGAAAGGCAGGGAGAAGAGGCCACACCAGAGACAGAGGTAATACACACAGGACAGAGGTTATATACACACACACAAGACAGGCAGCAACAGACTAACAGTAGGAGGGAAATACTAGGCCGAAGCCCAACACACGGATAGGGGAACACAGACGGAGACTGAGCAACACAAAGAGCGGCAGAGAATGCAGGAAGTATGGTAGCACTATGTGCCAGACTTAAAACACAAATAAAGGCAGGCACTATGTGCCAAAATAAATCCAACCAGCAGCAAGGGTATGAATTTGGTGCAGTTTAATGAAACCAGCAATACACTGACTGCAAAGGCTAAATACTGGCAAGCACTATGTGCTGGATAATGCAGTGTAACCACACAACAAATACAATACAAAAATAATAAGCAAGCACTATGTGCTGGGTAAGGCAGGATAAACACACAACAGAGATGATACAAAAATAATAAACTGCACACTAACACAAATATCAGAGAAAGGCTGCAGCAGACAAAAGTAAACAGACAGACCGGAGAACTGACAGGAATACACACACCATACAGGAGGAATGGACAACAACTGGAAACAGATACAAGGGCTGGAACAAAGATCAATAAGGACAAAACAGAGAGCAGAGAACTGAAGGCTAGAATAATACGCACACAGAAAACAGGAGGCTAAGAGCAGTAGCACACACCAACATGAACAGGAAACTGAAAGCTATGACCCACACCTGTGCACTGGATCAAGGAGCATATAAACCCAGTCCACAGGTATGGGAAGACAAAACATAATTGGAAACAGGCAGGGAACCCACTAGCAGCCACTAGTGGCAGGAATTGGAAATACACAGAACATACAGGTCTGCCCCTATGGGCAGAACAAGATACTGCAGTCCAGATGTAACAGGTAAACAAGATTTTATATTAATTTTCTTGTGGGAATGCCGTTAAATTTAATTTGTATAGGTCACATGACATTTGCTACTGTACTTGCTTTGTTCTATGACATCACAATAAGCTTATTTTCTCAAAGGTTGTTTACACAGTACTACTACATTTGTGTCAGAATTTATCTGCTGGCTAAAGAAGACACTTTCCTTTTCTCTAAACGATAGGAGAAGAAAGCCCCTTTACTATTGGCATTATTCAATAGATTCTATTGAAAAATGAACTTTACATTTACTTTACATGATATAGTCTATATATTTTCTTTTTTTACCTTTCCAATATAGAAACATGTACTTCCCAACTGCCCCATTTCCAGTGGGACAGTCCCAATTTTGGGTGACTGTTCTACTACCTCATCCACCTTCCAGTTTGTCCTGATAAGTGGACAAGACTGGAGGCAGGGTTTCTTTTTTTTTTTTTTTAACTATGATTTAGATGTTGTCTTATGTCTCCATGTCAAAAGGAGCGTAGTTGGGTGGAGCCAGGGAGGCGTTTGGGTTGGGGTCAGGCTGGGTTTTCGCCCCGTTTTCGCAAGGTGCATAAGTGGCCTGATTTGACTTAGGCATCGAGGCATAAGCAATCGATATCCCAGCCAGTTCTGAACTGGCTGGGAGCAAACGGTCCTTTCAAAATAGGGCTGTTCGCTACGGGGACCCATACTTGTGTGGGGGTCTGGTAGTACGAATGAGAGAGAGGTGTGACCTCCTCCTGTTACTCTCCTCTCTCATGCAGGCTTTATGGCAGTTACGCTGCCATAAACCTGCCTTAAGTAAAATGTGTGGATCAGCAGTCCGTACGACCACTGATCCGCTCATAAATGTTAAAACCCACTCCCACTGTACAAAATAAATTCTCCCCCCCCCCCTCACATTGGCAGGCAGAGGGATCCATAATTTTACTTTCAGACATTTCCTTTAATTGAATGTAGCCCAGTAAAATGTTTTTTTTCCTATTCTATATATCACATGGGTACATTGATGCAGATCCTGGGCTACGGCCAACAGGGGAATTCTGTTTTGAAGGTTGTGTGCATGCCCCGTAAGGGCCGGTGTATGTAACGTACATTACGTACATTGGCTGTTATGAATAGGGGGCTTCCCCCACATTAAGCATGTCGTATCTCCGCCATAAAGGGAAGCCCCGATACAATTAGCTATGTGGCCGTAAGGCTGCAAACCTGATCGTAAAAGTTAGGGTAGGAATCTGGACACATAAGTGTCCAGATTTTCTACTGACAGCGGGGAGTGCAGGGGGCGTACACTCCCCGCTACGATGCCGCCCGTACTGACCTCGGGCGCCCATAAGGCAACCGTAGGTCAGGATCCAGCCCATTGTTACTATTACTTTTAAATTAAAAGGTTTTTCCTGTTTATGTGAATGAAGTTTCTATTTTCCTAGGTATGGAGTGATTCCAGAAAAAAATGTTCTATGTATTCATTTACTGAGTTTATCAAGACAAATATGAATATAAATAGTCCAATGCTCCTTTATTTAAGAAACCACACTTCTAATGACAAAATAAAACTATTATTGTATGTCAGTCACTAAAATACAATGTGTATTGTATGGCGATAACTAGGATGCAATCTGTATTGTATGGTGATAACTAGGAAGCAGTGTATATGTATGGTGATAACTAGGATGCAGTGTGTATTGTATAACGATAACTAAGATGCAATGTGTTTTATATGGTGATAACTAGGATGCAATGTGTATTGTATGGTGCTAACTAGGGTGCAGTGTGTATTGTATGGTGATAACTATGATGAAGTTTCTATAGTCTTAAGTGGTCCTTATTGTCTGGTGATCAGTAGTATGTTCTCTGTCTTGTATATATGTCAGTAGGATACTCACTGTAATTATATGGGTCATTGTAACTGAGAATTAATAGTATAACACTGAGCTGTTGGAACAGTATGTGGGTGTAACAGATGATACACAGTTTATTTGTATTAGTTTCACTGATACAAGCATCCTCCGGCTATGACCGTCTGACCATACCCATTGACTATGTGGTGGGCCCCCATCACAGTATTCCCTGGTGGGCCCTTTATGACCCAGTCCGACCCTGTGCGTGAGACACTCAATTATATTTTATTTATCATATGACGACATTCTTTTCACGAAGGTGTAATTTATCAAACCATTCAAATAAGACTGCATAATAATGGTAAGCTGAGAAAGACAAAACAGTTTTTTCTTCTTCACAAATTAAGATCTTAGTATAGTACTTGTAATTTGTGGTTTTTAGATTTGAGTGCAATGAGCCATTGCCAAAGCATTTTGCCTTACAAAATCTTCTAATGTTCTATTCCTTTTTAAGCAAACACTCCCTTCCATGCTGGTTTGACTTTACATAGTGCATATTCAGTCATTGGTTATGCTTTTTAAGTAATGTTTTGAAGGTCTCCTGTAACTATTATCTTATTTAAGCAGTCGGTCCATTTTGAATGACCGGAACTTTACTAAAGCATGTTCTTCATTTGTTATTTTAAGTGTTTAAAGTTGGAATATATTTCAGAATACAAGATAAAGGCAATTAGTTAGGTACAACAGAGTTTACAAAATACATCAATAGTGCTGAACACATCATTTAATCATGATGATATTCAAAATGACTGAATTTATGTAAAGAAACTCCTGCATATCTGCCAACAATCAGTCCATCTCTCTCGATTGGGACAGCTTTATCAGGGGCTACACAGACCATGCCCCCCTCCCCCGTTCCAACTCCCAAAACTACAATGTTGGTATATATTCACCAATAAACTAAAGCTTGCATATTTTATTAGTCATTATAAAATATACAAATATAACATGTAATTTTTAAATAACCAATATGATTATTGACCTAGGCCTTCCCACACCCTAGGGTGGAAGTCAGGCTCTCCCTTTTTAAAATGGCCACACATAGGGCCCCTATTAATTACTCCTCTGCATCTGCTGCAATCAGATCAAAGCAGAATTGGGACCCTAAAGGTAGAACTGTCCTTCCAAAAAGTGGGACGGTTGAGAGCAATGCATCATGCTGCAATATTTAGGTATCCTAAAGGAACTAGTGCATAGATTCATTATCATTGCAATGCCCAATGCAGCTGACTAGTCTGGATTTCCATTAGAGGAACGCAAACTTTGAAACTTTTTCCAAAGAACATTTCCAAAATGTAAATTAATTTCAACACCACTGAAAAAATTCTAATTGATCAATAAAATAAAACAATACACTACTTCACATGAGATTTTCTACCTGACCCAGGAAAGTTAAATGGACAAATCTAAAACCTGTTAATGTTTTTACTGAATAGGACTGTGCTGGCAATACTTGGAAAATCATTTCCCATTGCAAAAGCCAGTCAAAACATTACTGCTAAAAACATTTTATATACTGGTCCTATCTGTGACTGTAACAGAAAATAAGGGCTGGAACATTGTGTATATAGAAGACAAATAGACAAAGCAACACCTACAGATATACTTTGTTAGTTAAAGGGAGACACTCCTGTTCTGTCTGGATCAGAGAGATTCAGGGGAAATGGGTTGAGGATTAGTCACTTGGTCACATGGTTAATAGCTACCATTCCATACTGAGGATCAAAGCTGCAATAACTGTGACTGAGGTCGGAAAACTAACTTTTTAAAAGCATGAAATGAAAAATAGAAGTGTGGTTGAGGCAAGGTTGTGTAAATATTACTGGAGAAGCAGATGCATCATACACTTTTATATAGTAGACAGATCACAGGCATGGATCCAAAACAGAGCAAAAGAAGATACATAAAAATTCCCCTGCTTGACATACAGTATATAAAGTACTTGTATAAAGACAAAAAAACAAATTACAACATAAACAGATCAATAGATTCAGATGTGTATTATATGTACACTGTGTATAGCTATATTAGTTATACACAATGGTTCATATAATATAAATTAGTGTATTCTGAAATGCACCATACACAGGAAAGAATATGCAATCCAAGATTCAAAATAAAAGGCTATAGTCTGGCATTTTGTCTGTGCAGATGGATTGGGCTGTGGTGCACATCCTGGCTCTATCCTCTATCAGACACCAAAGTTAATTATAAGCTCCCGTGTAATTATGATCCTGTGTTAAGTATTATTATGAATAACCTATTTAACTACCTTTTCAGAGCGTTCAATAAAGCCTATAACATCTCTTGTTAACTTATATTAAACATTTTGTGACATAAAACAAATGTAACAATCTATGAGATAAACTGGACTGAATAAAAAATGAAATTTCCCTACTTTCTGTTTTTTTCAACTTTCTTACTGTTAACCTTGTTCTCCCATCGCAAGGGGGAGAACATACTCCACATAAACAAGGTCTAATCCAGGAATCGAACTCATGACCTCAGTGCTGTGAGACACAAGTGCTACTCACTGAGCTACCGTGCTGCCCATTTACTGGTATATTAATTGCTTGTTATATTATTAATTAGCTTCCGCTTAGCCATATGTTTTTGAAACCTACTCTAAATCATACAGTAGTTGCCAACTTTCCCTAAATATCATGGAAACTCCCTGAAGAGCAGGTGATCTCCCTGACTCCCTGAAGTGTTTGGTAATCTCCCTGAATCTGATTCAGTATGACAGATTTAAGACATCATGTCCTATTTACCTGTAGTGAGTCCAGTGGAGATGGCCATTTTAATGGAGGCCACAATGTTATCTTAGGTAACATGATTCTCTTTCCACTGGCACATTTACCTCCTTGCTAAAGGATAATCTAATTACAACTATCCTAAAGAAAGTCCCTCCAGTTTTGCTAACCTTTGACTCAACTTATTACTTTTTTTTATGTCCAAACTCCTAACAGGATAGGTATATAAGCATCTGTTTCTCTGAATAAAACTTCTTTCTCTGCAGTGAAACAGCCTTTACTTAGCTGACAAATAACTTTTCATTGCCAAGTATAAATTATTTCTTAATAATCCTTTTAGACCTTATACCTTTTAGCGAATTGACACAGTCCACTACCCTCTCATTGTACATTGTTGGGCTTCTGTTTGTCTGGTTTTGCATTATACCTAACAATACAATTCTATGCATTATATTCATTATATTGATTTTATTAGCTTATGCACTTGCCTTTTAAAACTGTTTATCCAAAATAATCTGTTGCTTTCTGCTGTTATTAGGCTAGAACTATGCTTGTTTCTACAGTAACAGTATGCTTACTTGTATTGGCATTAGAAAAAAAAGTCAAAGTAAAATTCTGAAACGTCGGAAACCTTAAATTGAAGCTGCTGTGAGTTTTTTGTACAGTCGTCGAGTGCCAAGCACCCACATGCATATATATATATATATATAGCTCTCGAAGTGAAGAGATATACGGGGGTATGCCATACTGTCACTTTTCCCACTGCTTTAATTGCAAAGCTGTAAATCTCTATTCACTTCTGTTATTTAAAAATTTTGAAATTCACGCATTATCACTTCTAAATGTGCATACATTATGGGCCGGATTCACAACCCCTTTTTTTTTTTTTACATACGTCCCTAATTTTCCGAATCTAGCTACTATGTATGCGTAGTAACTATGTTACGCTATCTACGTAGCGTTTTGTTACATAGATTGTGCACATGCTGTTGTAAATCTGGTCCTACACTAGTTAATTTTTTTTAAAAATACAACTAAAATCATCAGTCATTTGTTTCACAGTATTTAATAGTTACTCAATATTTCCTGTGTGTTTAATTTTAAACAACATCTCTAAAGCAGGATACACACTGGGGCTTTTCAGCAGATAATCTTTCCAGTCACACCATCAAAAGTTTCAACTGCCTTGCCTTTGCCATGAAGCTCAAATTTGAGCTCAGGTACATCCTATTTTCACTGATCATCCTTGAGATTTTCCTACAGCTTAATTGGAGTCCACCTGTAGTAAATTCTGTTAATTGGATATGATTAGGAAAGGCACACACCTGTCTATATAAGGTCCCACACTTGACCGTACATGTCAGAGCACAAACCAAGCATGAGGTCAAAGATATTGTCTGTAGACCTCCGAGACAGGATTGTCTCGAGGCACAAATCTGGGGAAGGGTACAGAAAAATATTTGCTGCTTTGAAGGTCCCAATGAGCACAGTGGCCTCCATCATCCATAAATGGAAGAAGTTCGGAACCACCAGGACTCTTCCTAGAGTTGGCTGGCCGTCTAAACTGAGCAATCGGGATTGAAAGGCCCTAGTCTTGGAGGTGATCAAGAACGAGATGGTCACTCTCGTTCTGGATGGAGCTACACCATTCCTCTGTGGAGAAAGGAGAACCTTCCAGAAAAACAACCATCTCTGCAGCAATCCACTAATCAGGCCTGTATGGTAGAGTGACCAGACAGAAGCAACTCCTTAGTAAAAAGCACATGGTAGCCTGCCTGGAGTTGGCCAAAATGCACCTGAAGGACTCCCTGACCATGAGAAATAAAATTCTCTGGTCTCATGAGATAAAGATTGAACTTTTTGGCGTGAATGCCAGGCGTTATGTTTGGCACCGCTCATCAGCAGGCTATTACCATTCCTACAGTGATGCATGGTGGTGGCAGCATCATGCTGTGGGGATGTTTTTCAGCGGCAGAAACTGGGAGACTAGTCAGGATAGAGGGAAAGATGAATGCAGAAATGTACAGAGACATCCTGGATGAAAACATGATCCAGAGCGCTCTTGACAGTATTTTTTTTTAATTTCCGACCCATTTTTTTGTAATGTAAAATATACAAAACTGTCAGATTTACTAAACAGCGTTTTGCAAACAGGCCGCCCAAACCCGCCACTTTTATATAGCTGGTAGTGAGTGACCCAGCCAGAGCCCAGACTTGAATCCGATTGAACATCTCTGGAGAGATCTGAAAATGGCTGTGCACCGACGCTTCCCATCCAACCTGAATTTTAGAGGTGGTGCAAAGAATGGGCGAAAATGCCCAAAGATAGGTATGCCAAGCTTGTGGCATCTGTATTTGCTGCCAAAGGTGCATCAACAAAGTATTAAGCAAAGGCTGTGTATACTTATGTACATGTAAGTTCTTTGTTTTTTGATTTTTAATAAATTTGCACGTTGTCATTATGGGGTATTGTGTTTAGAATTTTGAGGGAAAAAATGAATTTGTTCTATTTTGGAATAAGGCTGAAACATAAAATGTGGAAAAAGTGAAGCGCTGTGAATACTTTCCAGATGCACTGTATGTAATTGAAAGCTGAACATTCTGTACAAAGTACAGAACTCCCATCAACTATTGTTAAAGAATCTGCTACTGCATCTGATCTATACCTTGAGTGGTGGAATGAACAACAGATAGGATAGGAAGCAAGCGTGTACATGAACTCTACAGAGCTCTGCATACACACAGTCTGCTTCACATAGTCTATGGCTATAGAACAAAACACATCCTGAATCAACCATATTTTAACTTGGAAACAGCTTTAATAATTAAACAAAAACAGCAATAAAAACCTGCTCTAATGATCACATATGTTATTGCTGCATTAATATATTAATACAGCATTTTATGTGTGTTAAAACAGAGTTATACAAGGATTATGTAGAGTAACCAACAATAATAATGTCCACAAATTTTGTGCCACTTTGCTTTCATTTAAAAGCTTTAACAACTTTATTTGTTGAGAAGAAATACAAAGTATATATGTACACTCATCGGAATGCAGATGATTTCTTGGCCGGTTTGTTAGGCACTACCTGTAACATTTTCAGTGAAGTCATTCATTGGCTCCTCCACACACTGTATCTAGGCCAGACATCTAGCAATGCAACAGGCACTCATTACCTCAAATCTTGCATAAATCAAATAAAAACATGTTGTAAACTGTAGCGTGATATGAAAGATGGAAGAGGCAGTCTGGTATATTATGGGTGAATGGCTAGAAGTTGTTTCTAACCTTACAATGCTCTCATTCCCCACTGTATAATTACTAATTTTTTGACAGGTATCTTCGTAATATTCAGGACTAATCTAGAGTCTTGGAGTACACAGAGCACATTTAAACTGTGAATGAAGAGCGACATTTCTTAGCTTAACTCTCATTTACAGATTAAACTTAAAAGCTATGCAGTATGTGAGCTTCATGTGCAAAGTAGCACAAGCAAAGGGAAGTATTTCTCTGCATGCAAAAAAGTAAACATTTGCACCTCTTTGCAATACGGTTTTGCTCAGGTCTACACTTGCGCCTGTTTTGCCCTGACTCTCAAACTCTGGATCAGTCCCCAGACAGCTGATTATATAACAAATACAAGCAAGTGGTCTTGGATGTTTAATCCCTCTTCTCCCCCAAAACTCACACACACAAAGAAATAAAAAACCTAACTTAGGACGGAATTCACACTTAAGTGTGAAAGCTGTAGGTGCGGATACGCATGTATCTGAACCTGTCCCGTTCCCTCCCACGCCTGTCCCCATTTTTAGGTACCTAATGGCAATTATGAGAGCCATAGGCTACCTTATCTTACTGTGCGTATTTTCCCTATTAAGCAGGGTAAATGCACATGAAACCCCTACCTCCCTGCCTAATTTAAAAGACTCCCCCTCCCACTTCTCCTATCTTTCTATTGATGCTGGTCTGGCACGCCTCCTCTAACTGAAAAAACTATGGGGCAGATCCAGACCTATGGCCGCTGTTTTTATGGCAGCTTCATGCGTAAGAATGGCATTTCTGCCCGGCGTAATCACTGTCTCTGGGTGCCCTTGATCGGGCTTCCGTAACTAGGGGCGTGCAGCACCGTAACTATGCTGTAGTTATAGAAGGTAGGTGGAAGAAGGTAGGGAAATTAGGAAGGGAGGGCTGGGTTAGGGCCTTACGATCCTGTGGCCGGCGTAATTACAGACTGTTACGCTGGCTGAAGTTAGGGTAGACTGTTAGGGTAACAGTCTGTAATTACGCCGGCCACAGGGAGAGTGTCGGGGGAGTGCACCAAAGCTACGCTGGCCGTACTTACGGACAGCAGCCCAACATATTGCGTAATCTATATGACTACGCATGCGTAGTGGCTCCATACTTAAAAATACGCACCTAAGAAGCAGCCGCGGTCCCACACCATAAATATTTTAATATCTAGCCATTTATATCACTTTGATGTGGACAATTATTATTATTTATTAATGTTTATTTATAAGGCGCCATACAGTATCTACAGCGCCGTACAGAGGCAATAGCAAAGACAATAGTTGCATATACAATACAATAATTAAAAGAGGGTAAAAAATATGAAGAAATACAATACATGTATGAAGCAAAAATTAAATGTAATACAAAACTATCAGAACAATATGTGAGGAAAATAAAGATGCTGGGTAAGTGTGTAGGAGCAGATGAATAAGGAGAGAGATAGACAGTAGAGAGAAAAAGGTGGGAAGAAATGATGACTGGGTAGAGGGATAATGATAGGAGGAAAATCATAAAAGCTAACATGCTAAGTGAGAGAAGGTGAACAAACAGGAGACACAGTGGTGAAGATGGGGAGGACAAGTAAGCTTAGTAGGAGGAAGGGAAGGCTAGCCTGAAGAAGTGGGAGCATTTGAAGGATTGGAGTGTTATGGATTGCCTGATAGGATGTGGTAGGTTGTTCCAATGGAGAGGGAGCGGCCCGGGAGAAGTCTTGGATGCGTGAGTGAGAAGTAGTTATCAGGTTGGAGTTGAGGCGGCGGGTGGACGGGAGGCCTTGTGGATGGAGATAAGGGAGGAGAGGTAGAGAGCGGTGGAGGAGTAGAGAGTCTTGTAGGTTGTGGTGAGGAGCTTAAAGAGAATTCTGAAAGGGACAGGAAGCCAGTGTAGAGAGTGACAGAGAGGGGAGGTGGAGACAAGTACTTGTGATGATTTTACAAGTGAACAAATTTTACAAAATAATATTTTATTGGATTAAATGATGCTGCCAATCCTGCCATTAATTTAGGTATTCCGAGCAAAGCATGCTATAGTCTTTGAATACAAATTTACTTCAGCTGTCATAGCTACACCAGTTTATCCAAAGCCCAACAAAAATAAATGTAGAATTTGGAGCAAACCACGCACACAAAGTCAAACTGCACAGACAATATTTATGAGATTATAAAACACTGCTAAAAGATATGTGCACTGAATAAACTGATTTTATTGCTATAACAAATCTATTTGGCACTATTGTGATGTTATCTTATTTATGTCCTGGTAATGCGAAAGCCAGAATAATCTCAATCACTTGTCATTTCACTCTGTACTGTCTTGTTCTTTACGGCCTGTGATGAAGCTATTCATCAGTGCTATGAACAAATTTATATCCATCACTGAAAATGCAATATATAAATTGGTCAAAGTTGGACTTTTGACAGTGTAATGTTTCAGAAAGTCATTATACCCTACAAACTAACGATCCACAAACACTGTACTAGTATTTAGTATGTCACTGGTGTGAAAAACAGACTACGCAAGAGATAGTACAGTATACGTGTAATTATTGCTACGTGTCAGGATTGCCAACTCTCCCGAAATAACCGGGAGACTCCCAAAATTCAGTATCCCGGGAGAGCTGACAAATCTCCCGCATGAGAGGCAGGGGGGCCTCTCATAACAGTATTCTCTAGTGTTACTAGGGATGGGCGGGGCTTGATGACGCAATTTCCGACATCAAGCCCTGCCCACCCCTGAACCACGATGATCTGAGGTCGTACTATAAAGGGCTTAAAGACGAGATTTTCTTAAATTGCGTGATTAACCCTGCCCCTGTGCCGGCCTCTAGCTCTTTCCTCCAGGATCTCCATCTCCAGGTTCAAAAGTCGGCAACCCTGCTAGGTGTGTGTGGTTTTTCATTTGACCCACTGGAAAATATATTCCAGGTTTAAAAATTTAAAAGATCAGTATTTTAAAACAGACCTATTGCTAGGCCTTTTTGCATGCAGAGAAACCATACCTTCCAACATTTAGAGCTTTAAAATCGTGTCAACACCAGCACCGCCTCTCCTTTCAATAAAACCCTGCCAGTTCCGCCCACAAATGGGTATATTTAGTCTTAACCCCAGCCATTTCCCCGCCCCTTTGTGACCACAAATCAGGACAGTCCCACCTCCTGTAAATTGGGACAGTTGTGAGGTATGAGGGAAATACTGCATGTATATAGCAAACCACTTTATTTTGCCACTGCTAGTTAACTGAACTAGGAAACACTTATTGTTCTATGGCCTACTCTAGAATTAGGATAAAACAGCAATAGAATAATTTAAAAAAAACCTACTGTGGACATTTTTAACCTTTATAAGATATAGGGCTACATTTTTATTTAGATTTCATTGATGAAATCCTGCAACACCAGAATTGTAGGCAGTTTTCTTTATCTCTATGATAAGCAACAAAAATAGGATTTTACTAAATAAATCTCTGAAGGCTGTCACGTAGATCAAATGCATAAAACTTTTCGGAAATTATATATTCATTTTGTTGTGTTGTGAATACAGAGGAGCTGATCCACAGCTGCACTTACACCTTTGTTTAGGTGCACGTGGATCAATACCATGTTGAACTGCAAGGGGAGGCACATATAAAGGGCTCTATTTACTAACTTAATTTCCGGGTGATAATGGCTGTTTTAATACTAAAACGCACATTATCACCTGAAAATGAACATTTTAAAATTTACTAAACTGCATTCGCCATGAAAATCTGCTGTTTCCATGGCGATGCATAAACACTTCGTGAGGCTTCGGCATCCCGTTGATCTTAACGGGTGCCGAAGCACTATTACAAGTTACTATCCCTCACTGCCGAAATTCTTATGGCGTTATTGACTTCATGCCAGCAATCTCCCCATATTCCTCCCTTTTCCTCCCCCTAATAGCCGTTATTAGGGGGAGGGAAGTGGGGTATGTGTGGGGAGACCGCTGGTATGATGGAGGATGCGGTTATGTAAAAAAAAAAAAACATTAAAAACGTTTATAACAGTAAAAAAAAAAAAACAGACAAAATGGGGGCGTGGCCTGAAGCTTGCCGGGTGCAGTCGCATGTCTGCTTAGCTCCCGGGACCTGTTGCACAAACTCCTCACCTTCGGCTCCCATCTGCTCCTGCTTGATGTGGCCGTGGTGTCCGGTGCCCTCTGTCATCTTCCTGGGGCTTGCGGTGCTGCTGCCTCTCTCCACGGCTCCTCCCTGACCTCCCGGCGGGCTGCGACCTGGTCCCGCGTGGGAGCGCGTGCGCCTCTGGCCTTCTCCCCGGTTCCTCTGGCCTCCCTACTTTTCCCTCCGGAGTGTGGACCATTTGGAGGGGACCTGTAACAGGATGGTGAGTCCATCAGGGCTGCGGTCGGGACCCGGCTGTCAAATTTTTTTTTTTTTGTAAATATAGCCCAAAGTGTGAAAGCAGAATTAGAATTGAGAGGTGAAGTTTCTTAGATCACCTCTATTTTATAGGTTGAACATAAAGCTGTGCAATAGTTGAGTTCTATGTGCGATAGTAAAGTATTTCCCCTGCATGCAATCAAATAAAATTAATTAGCACCCCTTATTTTGTAAAATGGTTTAGCCGAGCTGTACACTTGCATCTATTTTGCCCTTACTCTAACTCTGAATAAGCCCCAGGGATTCTTGCCACAATGCTTGTTAAGTAGGCTTGTTTTGCATGGGAAAGTTATCACTGGTGAATCTTATCAGTGCTATCAATATTGGTAACTTGGTATACTGGATAATGTTTTTTTGTCAGCAATAGAACTTTTCAAACTTTGCTTAATATAACGCTTCACAATTTATCCTGCAGTACACTGAAGCTCATTTAAAGAGTTCATAACAATATGTTGCTCCTAAGAGAATATGGCTTCTCTCACTATTACCTCTTTTTAGATTGTGTTTTATATCTCCATTTAGAAAAAAACCCCCCACAGAGGCATGTTAAAGGACAAAATACCAAACTTTGCAACGCTGCAATGTCACATTTTCTGCCTCATCAGCTCCACCATAATTCACTCATTTTCCT
>WWET01000046.1:796317-807719 GCA_011038615.1 Limnodynastes dumerilii | reverse complement strand
TGCTGAGAGACAAAATAATTACATCTTCCTGAATTCCACAGACAAAAAGTGCAGTCACAGTATGTAGGAAATCCAAGAAGGGGCATTATCTACAGACATAGCTGACATGTGAGGGAAAGGATACAATGCCATCAAAAGTCTAGCCTTCGTCATCCGAAACCAGATGTGTGACCAAAACATGACTTCTTTTGTTTGATGGGTAAAATCACAAAGCCTCAAAATGTAAAATATAGATTTGTAGATACCGTTTGATCTGCGGTGAAATATTTATGGCTTTTACAATACATAAAGGGACAAACATCATAGAATAGTTACAACTACATGTTGAATCTTTATGTATCATGTCTTTTGCTATTAACTTGTATAAACATAACTTTATTAACAATTTGCTTAGTGAAGTTCAATGGTGCTTGCCTTCATTTGAAATTGTGTAAGTGTTACAACACAGGGAATATAGTCCATAGGAAATCCTATTTTTATATACAGAGGGCTGGATTCAGAAATCATATTTTCTTGCAATTGTCCTGGGATCTGCAAATGCGGGCACACACTATGCAGGCAGCCATGCTTTCACAAATGAATCACTCAAACACACATATTTCTGACAGCGTAGGGCTACCTTAACTTTCGTGACTCAAAGGCATGGAAAATTACTAAAGTACAAAAGATTTCTGAATGAGGTCAAATATATCAATGTATTAATGTTGTAGAAAATCAACTATAAAGGGGAAACGTATGAATGAATCAGACTATTTCTATCACCAGCTACTGGTATGTTCTCTATAGGTGCAGGGTGAGTAGCTGCCATGGGGACTCTCCTCTCCTCTGGGACAGGGAGTAGTTGTACCCCTTACTACCACAGTAGTTACACCACTGCAGTGATAGTCACATTCAATGTACCATAGGGGGTTAAAAAAGGATGGATTCTGGGTCATGTTACTTATTATCTCCAATGCACCATTTTTCAACTGAAATTACCATATAGCATATAAATCATTAATATGAGTCCAGTCCCTCCGCATTGAATCTAGCTCATTTGTGGCTTCATTGCTTTCATACCTATCAACCAGGCATAAAGCTGATTGTTCATACAAAAGAATATGCAGGACAGATGGAAATGGAACTAGGGATTAAGTACTGGCCTTTATGGTCTGATGGCTACAAGAAGAGCTTCATATTTATCTATATATGTTCACTGTGGTCACTTACGTACCTCTTGCAATATCAAGAGTCCTTTAACAGACAAAAGCATTAACGCCTAGGCAAGCCTGCTTTACCTAAATGTAGAATGCTGATTGGTGAGTCATTAAAAGCTTACTGGATGACCTCATAGAAACTTAAATGACTACAGTGTTAGCTTTTAGCCTGAGATCCATGAGCTAAGCATGTGGGACGTGAGTTAGTTTTTGTATTGAGTGCAATAATACTATAATTTTAGCCATAAATTTCACATTCATGTTTCATACAAGCTGTTGGAGAATAAGCACCTGATCCTTATTATACAAGGTTTGCTTTCTGCGGAATGTGTGAATGTATATACAACTTACTGAATAGGGATATAACACTAATACAATAATTAGTGTCCTTTTTTACTTAGCTTAATTTTGTTTCTTAATGCTACCCCTCATTGTTTCACTCTGTAACTAAGGGTTTCCAAAGGAAATCACCGCTCCTTAGCAGCTTATTCTGGCTAGCTGTAAAACAGATGAAAGAATAAAGCAGGCCCTCTAACAGATAAATGGACAGGAAATCACTGCAAGCTTACAGAATACTAAAAACCCCATCCTTGGAACAAAATCGTAATTACCACCAGTCTTTTAAAACTGTGTTTTAGAATGGTAAAAATGAATATAATTTTGACACCACTGTTTGCAGGCCTGACATTTGTTCTCTGAAATTCCACCTCAGGGGTTTGTTGAACATTGGCAGAACTTAAAAGCTAACCTTAGGAACCTACAGAAGCTGTGAAAAGACTTTCGATGAAGTGGTACTAGCAGCTGGACCAGCAAATCTGGCATGTAACAAAAAACCCTTTTTGATGATTTATTTAGCCTATAGACAATTGAAGCCTTGAGAACAAAGCATAACAATGCATTGCGAAAGACCCTTAGAGATGTTTTTAATGTTCTGGGATTAAAAAAGATATATGAATAAAAGAAATATGGCATAAGAAATATGGTAATCACATGGCATGTAGCATATTTATTGACTCAGGATCCAGGTGTGACAGAGCTCTACTGTGTCTCTAACTGAATCTTTCTATTTTTATATTATTGAACTATATAGGCCTTATTTATTCATGATCTAATTAAATGCAAACCATCCACTACTATAAACACCACAATAGTCAGTCATACTTTGTTTTTATTGGTCAAAGATAGTTTTTGCTTATTTGAATTGTATTGTCCTTAAAAAAAAAAGAAGTACTTGTGGCACAAAACATACTTGTCAACTCCACTAACACGTTTGGGAGTCTCACAAAATTTGAGCAGCCTCCTGCTATACAGAACAGCCCCCTACTCTCCTGCAATTGGTCTGTAGAGGGACATAATGACAAAAATCACCTCAAGTATTAGTCACAAGAAGCAGGTGAACAATACTGTCAATAGCAGTATAATCAGTAAACAGTTATGCTTGATTTCAGTTTTAAAAAAAAAGCACGACCATTAAGAACAGTACATGACCACCAAACATAATTGTACAACAGACACACAACAGTCCATCCAGAATGACACTTTTTAAGATAAAAGAAAAGTTTGCTAAGTTGGAAGCACACAACGTTAGCTCCTCAATGAATAAGTGCACAGACTAAATGCACACACTTTTACAGACCAGTGAAGAGTAAAGTTGCCTAAAGCTGTGTACACATTACTGTTGCAGATCACATGATAAACGAGTGATAAATAATATCTGATTTAGCGTGAGCGCTCTAACAATCTTGCCTAATCACCTTTATGTACATCCCATTGTATCATTTATATAAACTACCTAATTTTACCAATCAACAATCTACCACTGTCATTTCATTTTTGAAGTGTGGACGCACTCATGACCTTCTTGATAACAATTATGAAGATACTTCCTTGTATATTGCTGCAGGGACAACAGATTGTTTGAGAAGAGGATAATGGGAGTTTTAAAGTTGTTAGTAAAATTGTTGCACATAGCGTATTGTGAAAACATTTATGTAGCTTGTATGCAGTTTTCTTCTTCTTCCTAAACTAATAACTCACAATTTTATATTGCCAGGATATTACAGAATTGTCAAAGATTTTGCAGGTTGAGCGAACATTACTTTGTTTGCAAAATAAAGGCATCTTATTTTTATTAATCTAATGATTTTCAGCAACTCTTCCCCATAAAACAAAAACACTTTACATTATTATTATTATTATTATTATTATTATTATTATTATTACTATTATTATACTCTTAGATTTACTATATTTCTAATTTACTACTTATCCATAATGGTAAATATAGAAGCAAAATATTAAAGTGTATGGGAATGACATACAACAATACATACAGAAAGCCCAATGCAGCTCTTTAGCCACATATAGCAGATAATGCATATATTAATTTGTGGCACCAGCATGATGCACCCAACTAGCTTAACCAAAAACAAAGGCCTACAGTCAAAGTAATCTATGTTGCCCGTAAAAGGAGATTGTAAATGTTCTGCAAAGGAACGTGTAGGAGCTTATTTACAAATGTATAAAAATACATTTCATTGTGCACATTGTTGAGACTTTGCCAGCAGCTAAAATGTCCATCCCAACCTAAACACTGCTACCCTCTAACATGGCACTCTATACTACAGACTGTAGTCATGTTCTATCATCGCTACAAATCTGCAGGCGGCTGAAGTGCATGAGACTAAAATAATTTGTAATTCTGAAGCCATACAACATACATACAACATGCAGCTCAGGGAGCTTAATCTGAATCATTATGTGTATTATTTAAGAAAACTTGATTTTTTTTTTTAAAGGCAATATTCACTAATGTAATTCAATTGAAACATTAGACATGCTTTGTAGAATTAAGCACTGCAGTTATTTTAGTAATGTAATATACAACATAATTATTAGGACAGTTACACATTAGAATGCAATACATTAGTATCAGCATACCAGAAAACCTCTGGTGCCACCATTCAAATGAAAACACTGTTGCAAATGTCACAAAATGTAATGTTGCCCAACCATACTCAGTAGCAGGTGGCATGGTGGCTTAGTGGTTAGCATGTCGGCCTTCCAGAGGTTATGGGTTCGATTCAGACAAGGCCTTACCTTTGTGGCTTTTGTATGCATATGATAATGATATTATGACACTATGAGCTGGATCCAGAATGAAGAACGACAGCTGACTTGTGCATGGTGTGTGCATAAGACGGCTGTCAGTTCATATTGTGCGCACGTAGTACTGTGCCTTACGCATTGGAATGCTGCCAACTGATTATGCGTTCCGATGCAGAAGTCACTCGCCGACAGTAGATATGATGAAAGGATGTATGACAACATCTATTATCGGTTCCACTTAATACAAGCTTCGCAAAAACTGAATTACCTATAGCCTTTTGCCGAGTAATTCTGTTGTTTTATTTAGATGCTAAAATAGGTTTCCATAAAATACTAAATTGTCATCACTAGAATTGTCATAATTATTGCTTCTGCATAGTTCAAATCAATAGATCTAAACCTGTAGAGAGTTGCATATCTTTCACATCAGCATAGGGAGTTGTTTAAGTGCCCATACTATACTTTGTCCAGGTTGGAAAACCTTGTACCGCTACTTAGGTTGCAAAGTATATAGATCAGTGATCACTGAAGCTTTAATTCCTTTTGGCATCAGGACAAGGGGTCTGATCCTCCTTTACGTAAGGACAGAGGATAGGGCCAGCCCTTTACTTCTGCATGCCTGTCTGGCGGAGATAGACATGCTTATAAAGGGCCGGTTCCACGATAAGCAGTGCTGCACGCAGTTCCGTGCGGAGATGATAAGGATGGGTAAAGTACAGAAAACGCATGGAGATCTGTTACAGGTCCGAGATTATTAGAAGAACTTCCAGTGTACTATATTGTACCAATCTACTATAAAAATGTCACCACCGCTCTTAATGGTCCACTGGCAAGCTCTACCCATCTTCCCTGTAAGACGCCGTTGGAGGTGTCTATTATCGGTAGTGTGGATAGAGTGGATTGCGTCTGATCAGCATGGATGTGTGTGTGCACAGAAGGCAAATCAGGGACTGTATTCAGACTTAAGAGTGCTTTAATAATGCAAGGAATAGCAATAGTGCGCGCTTATGTGGCAAGTGCCCTCCCATGCCCTCCCATGACACTCCCCTCTGACGGATGGAATATAGCTGATTTCCACGTTCCCTAACTTAACTTTGCCATGTATATCATAGTGCGGACGTAGGGAACGTACATGCGGAAGTGCCTCACCCAGCCCATGCTGTACAATTGAAATGCCTTCCCCCACCCACAATACATATTCCCCCACATACGGAGTATTATCACAACCTGTTGTACGGAAGTTGTGCATATGTGGAAATCAACGTGGGAAATAACGGAAGTCTGACTCCATTCCAGTATTATGAAGTGATGTAACATTTCTAGTTTAACTCAGCATTCTAATAGTTTCATCCTGCCCATTTATTCTCATTTCATTAACAACTGTAAGTCCAGAGATGATTGTTGTAGCGTTCCAGTATAAATCAGCATTATGTATAACCTGAGGCAATGGATTATGGTAGTTCTTACTACTGATGACCAGTGCATTCCTACCCTCAGCACCATCTTCCAGCATATTTGTGCCACACATTAATACACCATTATATGTAACCCTCAGAGACTTCACCAATCTCATCTGCTAACCAATACACAACCACATGATTACACACACCTGCACATAAACAAACACATAATACAACCATATGGCATTTGCATTATGGGCCAGTATTCAATCAGTTTGTATATATAACCTGTTAATGATGATGGACTAAATCCAGACCAATGATACTGCTGCATTGGATCCAGAGCTGGATACCTGCTGTATCTTAACTTCTGTGCAGGACAGTGGAGGCCACCTCTGTCAGACACAAGGGTGTTACAACAGCGCCAAAGAGGTGTGTCCTGTGAATAGCTCCACCCATAGGTGTATCTAGCACTGCCAGGAAAACTATTTTACAATAAAAATGGCAGTATCAGTATTTATTGATTATTAAATTGTCATTTTTCAGTACTATCTTTATAGAAAAGATAATAGTAACACTGCAGCAGAGTCTTTTATTACATCTCGGCCTTCATGAAATTGGCCATCTCCATAGACCTCAATGGATGAAATTAGAATCAGGGAGATTACCAAACACTTCAGGGAGTCAGGGAGATTACCCAGTCTTCAGGGAGTCTCCCTGAAATTCAGGGAGTGTTGGCAACTATGATATAGACTTGGGATAAGAAAAATCACCTCTCAACTCTAATACTGTTTGTAACAGATGAAACATGACTCCCCTGCAATCAACATGGTTTAGCCCAGGAGTAACTAAGTTCAAGCACTTAACTAGGTCTGAATCAGGCCCTTTGTGCATTCAGCCCCTTCCCACCTTGACTTCCAAAACACTTCCATTACGGAAGTCTATATTTAGAGGATCCAGCTCTGCAATGCTGTAATGTCGTGCGGTGGGTGTGCACGCATATACGCAAAATGCGGTTGTTTTGCAAGCGGAATATGACTGATTTGCATAAGTTTAATATACCCATCTGCTTTTCCAGTGGGGTTTTTCCCATTAAGCACAAGACGCGTGGCTGGAATGTCCATTGGCTCAGATTTGCCATATTAACCCAACCTTTGCCCATGAGCAGAATGTGCATCGCATTAAAGTTGTATATAGTGCAACAAAATCCAACATTTTTAAGAACTAAACATTTGAGAGAAAAAAATGATGTGAAATCTGAAAGACAACTTGTCAATAAGAACCAAATGATCACTTTCTGCATTGCTCCAAATCATTTTTGTGTCTTGCATCATGACAGGACTTTTAAATCCTGTAGTTTATTCATCTTGTTTAAACAGGTTTAATGATAGCTGTTATTTTCATACTTTGCACATAAAAAGCACATAATTCACCATTTTTTTTCACAGACCCAGTAAACCTCAAAGGCAGGATTCCTGGAAGAAGCATCTCCTCCCTGACTAGCGTTACCCTGTTAAAACAAAGTTCACATGTAACTGTGTCCCAAATACTTTGCCATAAAAAACTGTAACAATGCACCATTAATAAGATGGATCCTTGATACCCAAAATATCCCTTTTGCTATATGGCTATTGAATGACAGACAACATGGTGATTTATATGCCCTTAAACATTGCTATTGTTTCTTCATACTAGAATATCCCATAGCAGTAAAGCGGTTGTTTACAGCTTCATTTATTTCATCCAGACACAGAAAAGGAATGATCTCTCCAGCAGATTTTATATGATCAGTGATATATGGATGTTATCTCCGCTCTTGTGGAGACAGGAGTGATTCAGTGCATTTACTGACAAAGGGCGGAATTATTCCAGTGAGGTGCATTACATGTCCATTTGTAGTTTTATAGAGCAACACTGACCCGGCCATTGCCTGGTGTGAAGCACAATGGTAGGAAAACCTACTTCTGATTCACAATAACACATGCAGGCAGGCAGGACCACCTTCAGAATTTCTGTGGCCCGGGACACACCAGTCGGGCCCCGCCCCCTATGTGACGCCACCGCCCAGCAGACCTGTGGAAATTCTTCCCTGTGCATTGGCCCTGTAATGATGGTGGGCTCCCATCAGCTCAGTACCGGCTGTGTCCCCCCCTCGATGGGGCCCCTTGGATAGTGGAACCTTAATATTCCTCACGCAATTCTATGCATGTAGAATAGAGGATCGTACCTAGGGGCTAAACGCAGTGCTTGCTGTACAATATAAATGCCTAGCATCACCCACCGTGTATATCTCAGACATATGGTGGGTCTTGCGGAGGCTGATTTCTGCATAGGACACAGCATTGGGCAACAGCATTGCAATGCAGAAGGTTAGGTAACACGCATGCAGAGCAAGGGAGCTGTGTATATTGTGCTAATGTTCTCACTCATAAATATGCTGTATTTCTAATAACAAACACGGAAACCAATATAATGGGGCAAACTTATCTCAGCTGCCATGACAGCGGAGGGTGAACTCTAGAACATACAACACCGGAAGTAAGTAAAAATTGGGGCGATTGAGTATCTGAAATGTGTGACCCCCTCCCTTTATCATCAGATATCGTTTTCATCATCTTCCATTTCGATGAACCTAAGTTTTATTGCAACTCCCTCAAAATGTCATCATGTGACTGTCAGTGGGTAAGCCTTTTATACAGAGCAAGGAATGGGGATACACAAGCCTTCACTCCCACTGTTTAATGGATCACTTCTGTCATTACCAAGGCATGAGTCCAGCACCCATCCATTTATTTACAACAGATCTCACACAAAAACAATAAAAAATTCCAGACATTGCTAAGGAACAATAAAATATTTGTACATTCTTTGCATTAACAACAAAGAAATGCCATAAATATGTCTAAAAAGACCTTGGAAGCACCTGGGATGTCTACAATTCCTAATTCTTGTACAGTGGTGTCAATATACAAGCAACTAACACATTTAACACGAGTGTTGAAATTTGCTATTGTGCCAAAAAAAGGGATCAAACGGTTTTCATATTCCCACACAAAAGCCTCTGATCCTGTTCTGGATTAGTATTAACAGCTTACAGAGCAGAGGAGGGACAAATCTGAATCAACTACAGAGGAGGTATGTGCAGTAACGGAGACAAAAGCAACATTTATTTAGAAACAAATGATAGGACAGCTAATAAGTAAAAGCAGAAAACAAGAATAAACAGGTGCATAATGCGATCGCTCTATTACTGCTCATGTAAAAACTTTGACAGATCTGACATGAAGGTGGCAGATGTGCTCTATACCTGCTCTAATAAAGACAGTAAGGAGAGCATTCAATATGGCATTGTGGTGCACAAAGCTGTTTATGTAGACTTAATGGGGCTGATTCAGAGATGCGATTTCCACGGCACTTAGGTGCATATATTTAAGATCCTAGAAAATTCGCAAAACTGCGCATGCGTAGTAATAGTGCAATGCCGTTTACGTAGCGGTTAGGAGCGTAAGTTCGCTAAGAGCGTAAGTTTGAATCGAACGCAATAAGATCTTATCTGAATCGCTCGCAAGCACTTAAGATCTTAAGTGCTGCGAAAGTTTAAGATCTTAAGGATTTGCATGGAAATGGGCGGGGGGAGGCAGGGAAATGAGGGAAAGTGGGCGCGGGCTGACACTTAGGATCTTAAATGAACGCTCCCACGTCACTTAAGATCCCAAATGACAGCGTATAGTTAAGGCAAGTCAATGGTGGTCTAAGTTTAAGATCCACCGCTGTTTGCAAGGGGAGTGACTGTTTATGCAGTGGGCTGGAACCTGCTAAGATCTTAGCAAAGGTGCGTATATTTGCGATCTTTTCGCAATCGCATCTCTGAATCAGCCCCAATGTCTGGGGCAATGAATGGACTCCCAATGAATGGAGGTGGGACCCAGAGTTTGAATGGGGATGGGGGGTTGGACAATACAATATATGGCACATGTCAGCTGTCACAGCAGCTGATGGGAATGCATTTATAAACAGCGCTCACTCATGAAGTGCCAAAAGCTGTTTTAAATTTGCCGGTCCCTGACAGCTTAGAGTTCCGTGTGTGTAGTATGGACATCTGCCACAAGCCCCTGTCCCTTCCTTCTCTGGGCCCCATAGCAGCCGAATCTCATGCTCCCACAGTTGTTACGCCCCTGCTCAAAGTTAAGACTTCCAATAGGGACATCATTAAGGTAATTGGGACCATAATAGTAGGGAATTCAATACTTCCACTAAATATAATGATAAGATGTTGCGGCTAGAGGAAGTGTTAGTGTACTAAACTTTAAGGAAATTGTATGCAATGTGTTCTGACTCCCCATTATTTTCATGTAAATTGAAAAATGCCCAATGCAATTATAGCTGCTTTCAACCTAAAGCCCTGGAAATCAATTAATTTCAATTTAATCAGTAATAAAAAACAAATCAGCATCCAGATATTTCTCATTCCATTAATAGAAACCATCAGATGTATTAAACACTGATAATTTCAAGTCATGAAAAATAGTAATTTACGCCTCTAGAAAATAGGTGTTTTTGCAGGGAAGATGAGGATTTCTCTGACATCTTATATTCTATAATGGGCAAAATCCTATAGGTGGTTACAAAAAAGTTGAAAAGCAGAAGGTCCCTACCCCAATTTTATAGTAATCATAAAATATAACATAAACATAGAGGAGATACATGCCAGGGATTACAACTAGCTATAGACAAATAAAAAAAACACAACAATATTTATAAAAATATATATTTTTAAAAATATTCAATCAAAAGAAAGTCAAGAATTACTCTGGGTGCAATGTACAATGTACTAGCTACATATAGTAGAGGTTATTAAGAGGAAAATAACAATAACTATAAAACAATTAGATGTTGAAAACTAAGGTTTTATACATTATACAATCAGTCTGTAAGCAATGTAGGTTTATGAAATGGTGAGTCACAAAGGTGTGTAGTTTGAGTGTGACTAGGTAGCTCTGTGCCCACGCCTGCCTATGGGCATGAGCTGTAAATTAAAAGTGATGCACAGTCACAGTATGAACCACTAACAGCCTGCCCACAATTTACTAACAGCAACTTAATTATGCTGTGCTGAACATGCCCGCAGGACAAAAACTTAAGTAGGCATATAAATAATGAATTAGCAAGTTAATAGCTGTCATTTCAGAAAGGATGAGTGATTATGTTACAAATTATATCTGGAATATAATATAAATCTGGCCATTGCTATGCAGGTGATTGAAACACCTATGTATTATTATTGATTTAATACCTATGTATTAAAATGCAAAGGGTAGAATTATTACTTTTTTGTAACATCACTTTCAAATACAATTTTAAATAGTAATAGTGATACATTTTTAAAGAATGATGCTTTTTTAAACACTGGAAAAAATTGTTTATGTTATGTCTTACTACCATCTTGGGATATATGTTAAGCTGGCCATACACTAGAGCGATTATCGCTCCCAGCATGTGGCTGACGATAAACGATTTCCCCCTGGGGAAAGGTCCCGATATCGACAGCATACACTGCCACAGGCTGGGAGCGATAATCTGTGCTGGAGAGCCTGCAGCCAGCCTATTGGCTGGCTGCAGTCTCTCCTGATTGGCTAGGTCTCCTGTCAATCTTGACAGTAGACCCAGCTTTCACACTGACAGGCTGCAAGAGCTCTGG
>WWET01000046.1:776602-790504 GCA_011038615.1 Limnodynastes dumerilii | reverse complement strand
CGGGCCAACATCTGCCCGCCGCATGCGCAGATCGGCTTTTAAGCCGATCTTACGCTGCTGGCTGGTGTCTTAACGCCAGCCAGCGTAGGTCTGGATCAGGCCCAATGTGCCTAGGGGCTACAATAATAGATAGAAATCAGCAGTCTTTTTAAAAATTGCATCTCTGCAAGGTATTGAATACTCACCTTACAGTCCGATTTGGGAGTTGAGAGCAATTAAGTCACAATTTGTTATTTAAAATTGATGAATGCAAATTATGCTAAATTTTTGTGCTTATTACAACTATGATCTTTAGAAATCCCACCCAGTTGCTGTTGCATGTGTAGAACCATCAACATTAGTAGTTACACTAAGGTGTGGACAGGTGTAAACCAATGTGCTTTTCTCAGATTTGGTTGGGCGGTCATGCCCATCCTGTCCTTAGCCCCATACTGTAATACCTGTCTACACCTGAGAGCACCTGCCTATAGCTGCCAACTTATTTTCACATTTCTCAGTATGTAAATGTAGGTTTATTCTGATAAAGACTACATGCACTAGATGCAATTACAGTACAAATCCCTTCGTGACATGCTCAATAAGACTAAATAAAGGAATGTGTTTTATGGCACATGGAGAGTGGAGGCTAATCAGAATAGTCCAATACATTTTTGTGCATTACTTGTAATTGTAACAAGTTATTATTATTGGTTGTAATGGTAACGCAGTCACTCTGATTTATTGTGGGTCTTTATTATTTTCTTTGAAGTGTGATTAGGAGAGATAAAATAAAAGCACTTGCACATTCCTAGAATTTTATTGTATCAACTGTAAATTTAACAGGGGATGAAACAAGACATTAGATAGTCACAGTGAATACTAACCACAAAGTAGTATATGCAAGAATAGCCTACAGGTGAATTTGCTATTTAGAAAAGAAGGAAAGCTGCTCCTATCTGTCTTTCCCCGAAAATAATGCGGGGTCTTATATATTTTTTTCTTCAAAAAAGGCACTAGGGCTTGTTTTCAATGTAGGGCTTATTTTTTTGTTTATTTATCCCCTCTTGTATTTAGGTTAGCAGTGAAGCAGTGAAGGGGAGATGAAGCTTGATGGTGGGTCTGTAGTTGAGTTAGACAGCTGAAGCTGGAGTTCAGCGCAGACACATAAACAGCTGAAGCTGGGGTTCAGCACCAGCTATACACATAAAATGGCGCCTATTGAGCAGGAAATGGACACTCACCTTTACTGTGCACACTGTAGTTCACTTGCTCAGAGCTTGGTGCACTGAGCACCACCAGTCTGCCCAAAGTATTTGTCAGCAGTAGACCACAGCTATGGAGGCAGGGCTCACTTACCGACGGATCGGAGGGAGAGGCTCGCAGTAACAGTGGGCCAGGCGCGCGGACGCTCACAGGCCGGGAAGCCTCATTGCTCAGCAGGGTCAGGACGCACTGCACGTGACTAGGGCTTATTTTTGGGGTACGGCTTATATTTCAGGAAATATGAAAACTCAAGGTAAGGCTTATATTATCAAAAAAAGAGGAGGATAAGTACCGCACAGACAAAAGAAAGGGAATATTGAAAGTAGTGCAACGTAAATTGTAGGGATTGACCAATTAAATTAGCCCTATATATAATATATGGGGGTGCTATCATGTGGCAATGTGAAAACAGAAAAAATGAGTCCACGCTGGTAACACAAGAGGCATTTAGGATGCACACCTCATAATATATTAAAATATAACTTTTATTATTATATAAAAAAAGAGAAATAAAGGGCAAAAACAAATAGATTAGCCAGCGAATATTAAGACAGTGTTAATAACCTACCTAAATGGTATACCTAAATTAGTGGTTATATATGAGTACATAACTCCTTGGATGAAAAATGCAAAAACCCACCACAAAGTGTTCCTATAGGAAATAATTCACAAATGAAATATAACAGAGGCTAACAGAGCAATATCAATGAGAAAAATGTCACAACATTGGCCAATGTCACACGTTCATTGGTCTGAAGCCTATGATATTGAAGATAGGGAATAATATAAATTAAACCCGAACTCCTAAAATACAATAGGTGTACAATACAAGGGTAGTTATCAATAGCTACAGGAATACATTGCATAGCATGGGATTAATGCCAAGCCAGGGGTAGTGTACAGGGATAAAAAGTCATGGGTTGCGGGGGGCCGGGGCTTGGCGCCAGTTTATATTATGACTAGGTCTTATTTTCGAGGGAAACAGGGTATATACAATGAATGTGAAACATTGATTCCTGATACACAGGGCAACTTTCACAGCTAATGAACTCTAAATGCATATAATGCAATGTCTAACTAAGGGAAAGTGATTTTTTCCCCACAAAATGCAATTATGTGTCAAGTGTCTATGTAAATGTTAAATAAACCTGGCTACAATTACTCCTAGAATGCATGCAAGAGAAATGACTCTGAGAAACTGCTGATTGTTCGGCCACATTTGTCAGGAACTTCAGAGACCAAAGCGTCTGAACCTGCTGATGTTTCAGAAGGGATTGTATTTAAGAAGCTGTCAGCGCAGGACTCCAAGAGACATACATTTTCGGCAAAGCATAACAGAGGGTGAAATCATATATCTCAGGACTGTGATGTCCCAGCATTAATGAGAAGTTCAAAGCAAAACAAACCAACAGCTGCAGATTAGTTGACTACATGGGACCGACATGGGGCATTTTCATTACTAGGATCCCAACAAATAACACCAGCGCATAGGCACTACTCTGCATTATCTTGGCTAAGTCAACTAAGCCAAAACTAGTTTATTCTTACATAGAGGAGTTCAATTAAGACAATGTGGATTTTTTTTTAACCGTGAACATAACAATAACTGAAGACTACAAAGAGTTATTTTTATACGGGTGTGGTAGCCAACTTAGGGCCCAATTCAATTAGCCATGATGAGAGGAAAAAGCTTCAGTGCGCTTTTTCTTGTCATTTACGGTACCAAAATTTTTTATCCACAAAAATTATTTAATCGGGCCCATAGAATGTTATTTGATCAGTATTAATTTCAGTATATTAGTAACACTAGTATACTAGTGTTGCTAGGCACAGGAAGGGACTTGATGACGCAATTTGCGGCATCAAGCCCCTTCCCGACCCCTATTCCAAGTAAAAACGGGGCAGTATGAGCCAGGGGCGGGGCCTACCGACATGATTTGCATAAACGGCGTCATTAAGCCCCGCCCCCTGCATGCGTCGCTAGCTTCTCTCCGGGATCACCCAGAGAGAAGCTGCCAAAAGTCGGCAACCATGATTAATTTACTTGATAACATTAGTCCGACAGTGTATGATTATCGATACTAACAAACTGGACAGGGTTGTTTTCCTGACAACACTAATATTGATAGTATTATTATATCAACATTAGTGTTGCTAAGCACTACACTAACACTAATCATAATCAATCTGTTTATCTCTAACTGTAGACTAACTCTAACGCTAACCGCAGCCTGACCCTAACCGCAGCCTAACCCTAACCATATATTTCGAAGATGAAGTGTAGTACCAACCTGTCCACGTTGCATTAAGACCTGTAATTGTAGATCTGGTGTCACAATCGAGTCTGGAAGTGTCCAGCAGACATGCGCCAGAAAGGTCAGCATATGAAACTTGTCTGTGTAGGGGACTAGGGTGTGGTATGGCATCACATTCCAGACTGGAAATGTCCAGCAGACATGCGCCAGAAAGATTAGCATATGAAACTTGTCTGTGTAGGGGACTAGGGTGTGGTATGGCATTACATTCCAGACTGGAAGTGTCCAACAGGTGTCACAGTAGAGTGAAGACTCATCGAGCATGCGTCACTGTCGAGTGTGCACCCTTATATGCAGCGGAGACAAGCTGGCGTCCATCAGAAAAGTAAACGTATGAAACTTGACCGTCCCCTATATAAGGAGTTTACCAAAATAGCTCCATGAGTTATATTTCCCAAATAATCCCCCTTTTCCATGGTTATACCCTTTAACATTTTTTTATAAAAAATCGGTACACCTGGGGAGGCGTGTCTGTGAAGGGGCGTGGCTTGTCTTGTGAAGAGGGCGTGGCTTTTATCAGCTCTCATTTGCATGTATAATAAGGTATAAATTTAGATTTAACACCTTATCATATGAGTAAAGACCTCACAGGAGAGGGTCTTGTCACTTTAGCAGAGCTGTAGGAGTCTGTTCCAGCAGCTCTGCTATGGTGATCACATGCTGCAGGACTGGAAGTGAGTATAGGGAGAGGGAACTGCTGGGCCAAAATCCAGTACAGGAGTTCTTTTAGCTGGTACAGATCATTAAAAAATGGTACTGTGCCTGCTAAATATGTACAGTTAGAGGGTATGCATGATCCAGTTGTTGAAACAACCTACAACCCCTATTGACAAATTTTCCCATTACTAAAAAAAAGTACAGCTGGATTGACTTTTAAAAAATAAATCCTTAGGTTTGTGAACATGGCTGCAAATGTTAATCAATTGTTCATGTCTACTTTATTAGACAATTGTGGCCATATTGGAGGCAAATCTAAATCAGGCATTAAGACTCATTCACTTGTAATTTACAGCTCCGTCCACTAGTGGGGATGAGTAACTTGCACCTACATGGTGAATAGCGAGCAACATTCAATGTAGGGAGATTTATTGTAAGCTTTCTGTATAATCTGTAGCCATGTCATGTAAAGTAATGCAAAGGTATTACAACAAATACACCTACTTGTTGCCCACACTTCAATAAAGGTATAATTTAATTAGATGTGAACCTCAGTTTACACTCTTCCTTATCATATATATAACTTAAAAATGTAGGGATAGATCCAGACCTAAGTGCTTGTTATGTTTCATCGCGTAGCGTATTTACGCTATTTGCGTATTTTCTATGCACTCCTCGCATGTACTTTGGCCGTTATACGCTTGCCAAACCCTACCTTAACTTTTCACAGCGTAACTACTGACGTACGTAAAGGCTACAAGTACGTAAGTGCCTAAGCACTCCCATACTGCACGATATAAATGCCTCACCCCGTCTCTGAAGCGTAATTACAGGTGTTGTATGGCTGTCACGCCCCTTGGTTTGTAGTTACGCTGTTGATACGTGGCTGGTTCGTACGTTCAGAGTTACGTGGCATAACATCTGCCGTGCGCATACGCAGTACATACTCGATTTTAAGCTAACGCTTCAGGATATGTGTGTCAGGAATAGGTTGCAGGTGCTTGGGGCAGGATACGTGTGTCAGGAACAGGTTGCAGGTGTTTGGGGCAGGATATGTGTGTCAGGAATAGGTTGCAGGTGCTTGGGGCAGGATACGTGTGTCAGGAATAGGTTGCAGGTGCTTGGGGCAGGATACGTGTGTCAGGAACAGGTTGCAGGTGCTTGGGGCAGGATACGTGTGTCAGGAACAGGTTGCAGGTGCTTGGGGCAGGACACGTGTGTTAGGAACAGGTTGCAGGTGCTTGGAGCGGGACACGTGTGTCAGGAATAGGTTGCAGGTGCTTGGGGCAGGATACGTGTGTCAGGAACAGGTTGCAGGTGTTTGGGGCAGGATATGTGTGTCAGGAATAGGTTGCAGGTGCTTGGGGCAGGATACGTGTGTCAGGAACAGGTTGCAGGTGTTTGGGGCAGGATATGTGTGTCAGGAATAGGTTGCAGGTGCTTGGGGCAGGATACGTGTGTCAGGAACAGGTTGCAGGTGTTTGGGGCAGGATATGTGTGTCAGGAATAGGTTGCAGGTGCTTGGGGCAGGATACGTGTGTCAGGAATAGGTTGCAGGTGCTTGGGGCAGGATACGTGTGTCAGGAACAGGTTGCAGGTGCTTGGGGCAGGATACGTGTGTCAGGAACAGGTTGCAGGTGCTTGGGGCAGGACACGTGTGTTAGGAACAGGTTGCAGGTGCTTGGAGCGGGACACGTGTGTCAGGAATAGGTTGCAGGTGCTTGGGGCAGGATACGTGTGTCAGGAACAGGTTGCAGGTGTTTGGGGCAGGATATGTGTGTCAGGAATAGGTTGCAGGTGCTTGGGGCAGGATACGTGTGTCAGGAACAGGTTGCAGGTGTTTGGGGCAGGATATGTGTGTCAGGAATAGGTTGCAGGTGCTTGGGGCAGGATACGTGTGTCAGGAACAGGTTGCAGGTGTTTGGGGCAGGATATGTGTGTCAGGAATAGGTTGCAGGTGCTTGGGGCAGGATACGTGTGTCAGGAATAGGTTGCAGGTGCTTGGGGCAGGATACGTGTGTCAGGAACAGGTTGCAGGTGCTTGGGGCAGGATACGTGTGTCAGGAACAGGTTGCAGGTGCTTGGGGCAGGACACGTGTGTTAGGAACAGGTTGCAGGTGCTTGGAGCGGGACACGTGTGTCAGGAATAGGTTGCAGGTGCTTGGGGCAGGATACGTGTGTCAGGAACAGGTTGCAGGTGTTTGGGGCAGGATATGTGTGTCAGGAATAGGTTGCAGGTGCTTGGGGCAGGATACGTGTGTCAGGAACAGGTTGCAGGTGTTTGGGGCAGGATATGTGTGTCAGGAATAGGTTGCAGGTGCTTGGGGCAGGATACGTGTGTCAGGAACAGGTTGCAGGTGTTTGGGGCAGGATATGTGTGTCAGGAATAGGTTGCAGGTGCTTGGGGCAGGATACGTGTGTCAGGAATAGGTTGCAGGTGCTTGGGGCAGGATACGTGTGTCAGGAACAGGTTGCAGGTGCTTGGGGCAGGATACGTGTGTCAGGAACAGGTTGCAGGTGCTTGGGGCAGGACACGTGTGTTAGGAACAGGTTGCAGGTGCTTGGAGCGGGACACGTGTGTCAGGAATAGGTTGCAGGTGCTTGGGGCAGGATACGTGTGTCAGGAACAGGTTGCAGGTGTTTGGGGCAGGATATGTGTGTCAGGAATAGGTTGCAGGTGCTTGGGGCAGGATACGTGTGTCAGGAACAGGTTGCAGGTGTTTGGGGCAGGATATGTGTGTCAGGAATAGGTTGCAGGTGCTTGGGGCAGGATACGTGTGTCAGGAACAGGTTGCAGGTGTTTGGGGCAGGATATGTGTGTCAGGAATAGGTTGCAGGTGCTTGGGGCAGGATACGTGTGTCAGGAATAGGTTGCAGGTGCTTGGGGCAGGATACGTGTGTCAGGAACAGGTTGCAGGTGCTTGGGGCAGGATACGTGTGTCAGGAACAGGTTGCAGGTGCTTGGGGCAGGACACGTGTGTTAGGAACAGGTTGCAGGTGCTTGGAGCGGGACACGTGTGTCAGGAATAGGTTGCAGGTGCTTGGGGCAGGATACGTGTGTCA
Organism: Limnodynastes dumerilii; assembly: GCA_011038615.1. Classification (NCBI taxonomy): domain Eukaryota; kingdom Metazoa; phylum Chordata; class Amphibia; order Anura; family Limnodynastidae; genus Limnodynastes; species Limnodynastes dumerilii. The sequence goes on along the minus strand of WWET01000046.1, from coordinate 783,227 downwards.
GGAACAGGTTGCAGGTGTTTGGGGCAGGATATGTGTGTCAGGAATAGGTTGCAGGTGCTTGGGGCAGGATACGTGTGTCAGGAACAGGTTGCAGGTGTTTGGGGCAGGATATGTGTGTCAGGAATAGGTTGCAGGTGCTTGGGGCAGGATACGTGTGTCAGGAACAGGTTGCAGGTGTTTGGGGCAGGATATGTGTGTCAGGAATAGGTTGCAGGTGCTTGGGGCAGGATACGTGTGTCAGGAATAGGTTGCAGGTGCTTGGGGCAGGATACGTGTGTCAGGAACAGGTTGCAGGTGCTTGGGGCAGGATACGTGTGTCAGGAACAGGTTGCAGGTGCTTGGGGCAGGACACGTGTGTTAGGAACAGGTTGCAGGTGCTTGGAGCGGGACACGTGTGTCAGGAATAGGTTGCAGGTGCTTGGGGCAGGATACGTGTGTCAGGAACAGGTTGCAGGTGTTTGGGGCAGGATATGTGTGTCAGGAATAGGTTGCAGGTGCTTGGGGCAGGATACGTGTGTCAGGAACAGGTTGCAGGTGTTTGGGGCAGGATATGTGTGTCAGGAATAGGTTGCAGGTGCTTGGGGCAGGATACGTGTGTCAGGAACAGGTTGCAGGTGTTTGGGGCAGGATATGTGTGTCAGGAATAGGTTGCAGGTGCTTGGGGCAGGATACGTGTGTCAGGAATAGGTTGCAGGTGCTTGGGGCAGGATACGTGTGTCAGGAACAGGTTGCAGGTGTTTGGGGCAGGATATGTGTGTCAGGAATAGGTTGCAGGTGCTTGGGGCAGGATACGTGTGTCAGGAACAGGTTGCAGGTGTTTGGGGCAGGATATGTGTGTCAGGAATAGGTTGCAGGTGCTTGGGGCAGGATACGTGTGTCAGGAACAGGTTGCAGGTGTTTGGGGCAGGATATGTGTGTCAGGAATAGGTTGCAGGTGCTTGGGGCAGGATACGTGTGTCAGGAATAGGTTGCAGGTGCTTGGGGCAGGATACGTGTGTCAGGAACAGGTTGCAGGTGTTTGGGGCAGGATATGTGTGTCAGGAATAGGTTGCAGGTGCTTGGGGCAGGATACGTGTGTCAGGAATAGGCTGCAGTTGTTTGGGGCAGGATACATGTTTCAGGAGCAAGTTGCAGGTAATTTGGGTCAGGATATGGATGCCTGGAACAAGTTACAGGTACTTGGGGCAGGATATAGATATTAGGAACAGGTTGCAGGCACCAGGTAAAGGATGCAGCCACTGGGAGCAAGATACAGACATTGGTAGCAGGGTACAACACTAGAAAAAAACACATTGAGGTAAATGTCAACCCTGCTGGACACACCAGCTACGAGAAACAGAGCTAAGCTGTCATATTTCTGGCACTCAGTACACAGAGTGCCAAGCGCTGTTTATAAATTACCAGCAGCTGACAGCTTAGTGCTGTACTCTGTCAGCAAGAGGGAGAGAATGCAGGAGATACAGAGGTCTGGATAAGAATGCAGTAAGAGGGAATGCCTTCATTGTAAACTGAGTAAGAAAGAACGCACACTTGTAATCTCAATCCAGTCCTTCTGTAGGAGGTCTAATGGCTGGTAAGTCTGTAAAAGTCAGAAGTGTTCCCATTGGTTAGCATGGTTGTGCACAGAAGCGCAGCATGAAAAGCACCAGCAGTCCAATGGGAACAGAACACAGCAGAGGGATTAAGGAAAATCATTTGGCCATTAGGATTATACAGGGTAATGGCTTCCCATGCATAGCCATACCATAATGCACTTGGATCCACATATGTGATTATATAAGGTGATGCTGTTCACCTCTCCATAACCCCTGAAGTGCCTCTCTTTAGGCTGCTGCACATGTACTAAACGTGTAATTGAAAAATGGATCAGTTGCACAAAGAGAAAGCACATGGCTCGTAGGCAAACAAATTTGCAAGAAAAGAAAACATGATATTTTTTTTTTCTCACATCTTAAACTCACCAGGCTGTGAATGTCAAAGTACTGGGCACATCAGGCTTGGCAGAGTATAAATAAATAGAAAAGTTATGGTTTTAATCTGCATGCAGCTCTATACATAGTGGAATGTAACACATTGCACATGTGCTTATTCATGTCTCTAGCACTCTCTCCCAGTGGAATAGGCTTCTGTTTTGTCCAGATGCCAGCGCTGAGAAGTGCAGCTCTTTCTCTAGAGAAGAACTATGTCGGCCACAGCACAGAAAAATCATTTCAAAAGATTTTAGTTTTCTGGTAAAGATAAAAGGGACAAGACTTAATATACCACCCAAGGTATCAGCAAATGTGTTGACAGTGATAAAAATCATTACTTTCAATGTGAAATGATCAAATATGGATTATAAGTATTTTGTTTTTTAAGCCAGAAAGACATATAAAACACAGACATATCAAAAACTTGCACTACATAAATGTTCTCTAGGTTATAGGAAACTGCAGGTAAAAAGCAGATAAAAAGCAAACATCCTTACACCCTACTTGCCAACAGTGTCCCTTCCCTTCCAGATGCTGTGCCACAATATTCGTTGCTGTGGATCATCTATTCCTATTCCAAGACTCAGATTGCTGTATTCCAAAGCATTACAAGGGAGAGACGGGCTTGATGGCACCTTAATCTGACCGGCCCCAGATCTATGCAAAACGGTCATTTTATGTTCCCTGCATGCGCATTCAACACGATACCATTATGGATCTGCATAACACAGATTCAGACCTCTGTAATGGAGCGGTTTCTGTCGGCGGGTCGAATGGGAAGCGGGTTGCTGTCCCCAGGGGCAACTTTAAGGAAAGAAGGAAATACTGGAGCCAAAGGAAAGCCAGAGGATGAGGTGAAAGACAGTGGGAAACAGAAAGATGGAACAAGCCAAAAGACAAATAATACAGGTGCTATCACACGACAGACATACAGACATTCACCACTAAGATAAAGTGCCCACACGCTCACAGGGATAGGAAACTAAGGACCTGATTCATACTTAAGAATTCTTCCAATATTAGGTGCGTATATTTAAGAACGGATGCACTGCACATAGTAACTTTTATACGCTAATTGCGTTGGACTTATGTTTGCAAATTCCGTGCTTATATACTACGAACTTAAAATCTGTAGGTTCGTAGTAACTTACGCAGAAATGGGCATTCCATGAACAATGAACTCGGCAGATACGAAGATTTGGGTGGAGAGAGGCATTTTAATGACCAAATGAAGGCGCGGTTTTGCAGTTAAGTTCCTAAGTAGATGCCCTATGCATTGAAATGCGAAACTACAGTTAAGGGAGCCCTTTGGCACTCGTAAATCACATAAGAACCTGAAAACCGGGGGGTGTGCCGAGGGAGTTTCATTGCTATTAGTTGCGTATATTTAGGAACCTATCGCGTTCTTAAGTGTGAATCAGGTCCTAAGAGAGGACAGAGAATGAGTTTAGATACATGAAGGCAAGGATCAAGGGAAACAAGGAGGCGGCAGGATACAAGAGGACAATGGAGGTAAGGACTGGGTAAACAGGGATCCACTCAGTATTTGCAAAGTACGGCCAGGAGAACCACAGAAAGAGCTGCTAAACACTAGGATGGCCAGGACGCCATAACTGGCAGTGTGTGGAAGCTCTTCCAGTTCTTAAAACGGGGCTACTAGCCACTGATTGGCTAGCTACCTTCCTCACTATTTCTTGGTAGTCTGGTGTCTTGGCTATGGAAACCTGGAAACCAGGACACCATGGGGAGACAGGGGAATGTGCACCCATCAGTAATGTGGATGGTGCTTTCTACATGTCCAGCACTAAAGGACTGGCTGCGGTGGGGAACGGGTAAGTGGTTTACATGTTGTGTTCACGTCGTGTTAGTGGTCATAGAAAACAGAGTTTGAGAAACACTGACTTATAGCATGCCTAATTGGGTCTAAATAGAAATTTGGGTCTTTTCGGCTGCCGATGAGCAGATAGACAATATTACCTTACCCCTGCTTCTACTAATACTCTTAAGACACCAAGCTTGGTCCCGCCACAAAAATCATTAGCGGCTTTTTGTCTGATGCGACTAGCAATAAAGCTTTTTATTTCTCATTAATTGTGCTTAAAGTATCCCCCTAACAACAAGGGTTTATATGATATAGATGTTAGGAATATTCTTCACATTACTTATCAGCCACAAAAGGACAGTACTGCTATATACTTTTAACTTGCCCATACTTTTTTCCAAATCCAAGATGACCAGTGGCCCCAGTATTATCTCTAAGGAATCAATCTTGCATTTTGTTTCTGTCTGGACCCATGAAAGGCATCTCCTGCAAAACCTTGCTTGAGTATTCTATAAGCTCAGCTCTGTTATGTGCTCCTGCATTTAACACTGGACTACTTCAGATGGATTTAAAGTAGTAGACGAGAAGTTTTGACATTCTGAGAAGATAAACACAAAGTTTACAACAAGTATTGCGTACCAATCCGGTCGATCAGATGTGTGTGCATATACAGACTGCAAAATTAGGCAATATTAAGCTGTGTACACACAGGCGGTTTTCCAAAATGGGACATCTGAAACCCAGATCTGTATCACAATGGCTTTATACACACTACACTCTACTTCTCAGTGGATCTGTTAGAAAGTGTTCCCATAACCCTCTGCTGCTATGGTATACACACCCACAAAGACAGCACTATGCAGGAAGAATAATTAGAACCATTGCTCTGAAGATCGTGAGCCAGATCCAGAATTAAGAAAATCAGCTGACTTACATACGCTACACACGTAAGTCAGCTGTTAATTGGTACTGCGTATGCAGAGTATCAATATTTCTGCATCAGAGCGCACGGGGGTCAGGGTGTGTGATACACATGGTGGGTGGGCTTAGGTATTTAAATTGTACAGTAAGTGCTTGGCTCTATACACGCAGAATACTTAAGGTAGGGTCCTGGCCACAGAAATCAATTCAGGATGCAGGAGGACTGCGGAATTTGGGACAAAGGATCAGGTTCCATGTGTCGGTACATACTGCATATTTCTCCCGACAAAATCCAATCATATGATATGAGGTTGTTTCACATGATTCTGCAGTATCATTGCACTGAATACACTGGTAAGGGTTGGAGCTAACTGTCGTCTATCGTGTGAACGGCATGTTAATTATCAGAAAAACTTCATTCTGTACCCAGCTTTATCATGATGCCAACAGTGATCATATCCTGGGATGTATTTTTTACAATCACTTTACCTTTAAGCTAATATGAAAGGCATTTGAATAATATTCTCAGGTATACAGTCATCTGTCGCTAACAGTCAGTATGAACTTTAGATTGTGGTCTTCAGCATTCTCCAGATTTTCAACCTTCAGTTATCTCTTCATATTAGAATAATATATTTGTGTAAAAGGTGTCTGATTAATGATTACTCCTATTTTCCATGACCAGTTGTTACATTATAGTAAACCTGAAAGTAGCTTATAGGTCTATTTCATTTTATTTATATAGTACAACTATTTATGAATACAAATGGATTCAGGTTTTTTAGTTTAAGAAATGCACTTGCTGTTTCTATTAATATTACTATCACACAATGTTTCAATGTCAAATATAACAGGAGCAAATATGAATGCCCAAAACATAATGGTTAATACACTGGAGATACAAGTTTGGATTTTAATTGGAGATGAGCTCTTTACTGGCTGTAAATGTCACTCTGGGTATGAAATGCAAAAATCACACTATGCCCTAAAGAACATTTGTAATCTTAAGAGCAATTAAAGGTTATAAAGTTCTCCACAGCCAACACTTTTTACAACAGTACATTAGAACAAAAAGACAATAAAACAAGAAGAATCTGGCCAATTTTTAATACATTTTGCTAGGCTCTCTAAATGAACTGGGCATTGGAAAGATTGGTTATACTCAATCAAACAGCTAGGGGCAGCGCATTGTCTGTAGGGGCTACGGCAGTGGTTCCCAAACTTTCTCAGTTCAAGGCACCCTTAGGGCCTCCATATTTTTTCAAGGCACCCCTAAGACAAAATAATTACCAAGCAGTCCCATTTTTAAAGTATTTGAGTTAAAATAGCGTAAAAACTAGACTAAAGACATAAATACTTACTAAAATAGACATCAAGATGTTTTAGTTTTTTTAAGCAATCAAAGCTTTACAAATATAAACCGATCTTAGTGCACATTTTAATGAAAATGTCATTGACCGTCTGCAAGGTTACCTCATTCAGATAGGTCCCTGCCTACACTAAGAAATAAACTTCTCTAACACAGTAATTACCTCCCTCTCTAGCATATGCCTATAAATTATTATAAATTATTGATGGCAGCCACCTTTTAATACAACACAATCTATGTACCATAATAACAAATATAAGACTTACCGTCCCTCTCTCAGTGATAGGCTGCAAATAAATGATTGGAGCACTCTTTCTGTTTTTTCACCTGCAACACAGGGGTAGCTGTTCTAGAACAGGTTTTCCAAAAAGCAAAATAAAATATATCTTATATAAAATAAATAAAAACACCACCCTTTATTCGCTTCATCATCTCAACCTCCCCATTCACTTTATCATCACCCCCTCCCCATTCATCATCTCCCCATTCTCATTATCTTCCCCATTCTCTTTATCATTTCTCTATCCCCTTCATCATCCCCAC
>WWET01000046.1:743201-757967 GCA_011038615.1 Limnodynastes dumerilii | reverse complement strand
AAAAGAAAAGAATTGAATTGCAAAAAAAAATAACGCCGGTAAATTTAAAAAAAAATGCGTTAAAAATACGCCGGCGAAGGATTTTTTCCTAATTGAATCGGGTCCTGTATGTTGTTATACAGTCCAAATAAAACATGATGTTTACAATGAAACATTAATGATTCAATTACTAATGTAATACCTCTGTGATAAATGGATGTAACCCGTACCAGTTGTGCAATGTGTGGCTTTTGTTCACAGTTCATTGACAGTTGTGTCAATAACTGGGTAAATAGTTATATTAAAAGTACAGGCGTCCTCATAAATGGAGCCATTCATGATAATTGTGTGCAGGCTACTTTATAAACTATTGGCTTATGTTTGTGGATAAGCACAGATAGTATGGCTGCAAGTGGTGACCTGAATAATCTTTCATACAAAGATGATCATTGCAATATGTTTGATGGTGAGATAGGTAGCGCATATGTATCCTGTTATATTTCTGTATGATCCCTAACATGTTGCCCTTTTTTTTTTGCATACTTGTAGTAATTAACTATAAACCGGAGCCATACTTTGGATTTCTGTGTGTATGCATTTACACTTATTGGCTGTGTTCCGATCCATAATTGCAGGTCCACTGTATCAAGACATCTGTGTGACTGCTCTGTTAACCACTCCACTTACACATACCTTACCTTAAGTTTTCCTACTGTGTGAATTTACAATGGCACAGTACAAGACACAGGCAGGAAGGAGTGAAAAGGACAGGAGCACAAGACACAGAAGAACAAATAGAGCTCAGGGAGTGGACTGGACAGAGCAGAGGAAAAGACAGAGGAGAGCAGTGGGGAGACACAGGAGCAAGACGGAGAGGAAGTACAAACAAATGCGAGCGAGTAGAGAGAGCACTGGAGAGTGCCACTGGAGCAGAACAGAGCAGAGCAAAATACAGAGGAGAGCAGCGAGGACAGACACATTAGCAGGCATAGGGACAAGGTAATGAATTTATCGCACATATAGCTGTCAGTGTGGTACCCTTGCAGACATAATGCTTTTCTATGATACACAATGAAAAATGAGAAAGTCAATGTTATGGTGCCAGTTGTAGCATTGTCCATTACATGACAGACAGCCGAAACCACATTTTAATGCCTAGCCTCACCCACTTGTGAGTGCAGCAAGATCCCCGTCAGAAGTGTCATTTATTGTGTTCCAATAATTAAGCACAAACGCACGTGCAAAAGGACTAATATGACATAAAATGCTCTATAAGGCTTTAATGGCTTACAAACAAATTGGGCCTCAGTTATAATGCCTAATGCAAATTGGTTTAGTGCTTCTCCAAAACACCTGCAAACTCCACCCAGAGAACTTCAAAGAGCACACCCTCTGTTTACACTCAGAGATAAGTGTTCAAAAGTGTAAATGCCACGTCAAAAGGGGAAGTCTATTTTACAGTGTAGTCCAAGATTCCAATTCACTGAGCATGCATGAACCAGCAAGCTAGGTCACATGTAAATGTGCCTCCACACTGGCCTGGCAAAGTAGTAAGTTCATGGGGGATTGGGTATCACTTAGATGTCATGGACAAATATAATTATTTTTTTACGGCAGTGGTGGAACAGGATTAATGCTGCAAAGATAGTGACTAAAAAAAATTTACATTCACGTGCTGGTGAGTACACATGAGGAAATAGGGCATCTATAATGCTTTTATGTTATCATATATTATAATAATATGCATGCCTGATCCCAGATGGAATCTCTTATGTTTTCATAATGTAGTTATGTCTGCAGAGTCTAGGTATCATCTGTTTATCCCTGTATAGCTGGTGTTTATATTTATGTTGACTGAATGTAATATTTTATTTGTTATGGGCTGTGTTATATCTCTAATTGTGTACTTTGTATCCTCAGGTTTCTAGTCTGCCCCATATGAATGTGCTGTGTTTTATAACATCATGTGCAAAATAGTCCTTATCTTCTGTAAATTATAGTGTAACCACCTTTGTATATCACTCATTCTTTATCTGTATAATCTGTACCTTTAGGGCTTGTCTAGACAAGTGCATTCTCAAATTTCGCATCAGTGACTTCTTTCTTTACAGGGTAGGAACAGATATAAAGACCTGTAATCCATATACAGATGTCTGTATGTTGCTCACAAAACTAGCTAGATCATAAGCATCACTAGTCTCAGACCTTTTTCCTGACTGCAGAGGTGACTGAGTAGATCAATAGCATGGAACATGGTCAACATGGACACACACTCCTATGCAAGAAAAAAGTAGCCTCTGTGCAGCCAAGGACAAGAACAAGATCTGATAGTGCTGGGGGAGAGGAAGACCTCCATTTAAAACAAGACAAAACAAAAAACCCAGGAAACCTTTTAAAAATATTTAAATGCAGGTTGCTAAATATGCATTTCTACATATTGAATCAATTGGAGAGGAGCACATTATTATGTATGCTGAGTTGTCATCATATTTCTTTGCATCTGTGATTGAGGGTTGATACTCTCTGGCCTCATGTTTGAATATGATTGTAGTTGTAGGAATGTGTATGGTTTTACTTGCCAATTGAATAGATATCATCTGATGTATATAATAGTCCTCTTACTAACTCATAAGGTTTCCACAAGATTTTCTCCATCTATTTTGTTTGTATGCCTCTTCAATGATATTTTCCATGTCGCACCATATGCTGCCCTGTACGATACCACACAAAGCAATGTGATATCAAATTGTCAGCAAGGGTTAGTAGGTCATAGTTTATACCAGCTGGAGAATGGTCACAGGAGACAGACGTGGGGAAAACATCTTCATTGCCACCTAGAGCTCAAGTTATTCTTAATCTACTTCTGGTCACAAAGGTAAAAATGACAAATATGTTATAGAAAAATTGTGTATGTACTGTTTTCATCTATTATTTTTAATATACTTTCTTTTAATTAATGAAAATGCAACAAGGCTTATTAATTGGTATCTGAGCCATAATAAAGTACCCTAGACTGTTCTAAAAAGAAGTGCAAGGTAGAAAGGCAAAGCAAGGCACAAAGATGTAGCATGTATAGGGTAAGGTAGTAATGTGGCCCAGAGAGGAGAGGGGGGTCTGTCAATGCTATGATACTCTCACATCCAAAACAGAGGACTCTGCTGAGATAGTGGCCGTCGCTGCTTGCTCTGATTCATGGAGGACAGAGAGGTAGACCTGAAAGGCAAGACCATCCCTTTTCTACCCAGCAGTGCATTATTATGTCATGCTACACAGGCAGAATGATTACATTTAGGAAGATATGTATAAACCCCTCAACTTTTACCTCAAATCTTACATAATTACTGAGCTATAAGACATAACAGAGTTTATTAAAAGGAAACTATGAAGATAACAATTAATTACACTATCTGATATTGGGGAAATGTCCCCAGAAACCTACCCTATTTTGTCCACATATAGGTTTTAATATGTGGACAAGATTATCATGCGTAAGGGCTCAACCCAACCCTTACTGTACTATTTCAATATGTAGGCCAGCCCACGATACACGCATGAAGGTCTGTCCTGCCCCACGTGCAGCAGTGCAAGAGAATCAGTTTCCGTACATCCAGTGATCCGTGCGTGGCCCAGTGTTCTGAGCATGCACAGTGCATTCTAAATCAGCTGCAGTACAGAGGCCTGGATCCAGTCCTATGTCAGTTGCTGGGGATATGACAGCCTACTATGCCTGTCCTTATTAAATGAGTATCAAACCAATAGTATGTAGCCAGCATTATGTGGCTCCATAGCCACCTTACAGTATGCTATACGCTGCAATAGCAAAATACTTGTAATATTTAGTATATGGTATTTTTCCATAAACTAAAACAAACCCATCTGCTGAATATCATATTGCACTAATATTGTAAAGTCATTTGTTTACTAATGACATGAATACTGTATATCTGTAATGATATGATATGGCTGATGTACTGTACAAATCCTGTACCAGTCTACACATGATCCTGGATCCTCCTCCAGTAGTGGTGCCTCTTCTCAAACAGACCAATGTCTTTCACATAAGCTGCACGTCTTTAAGAAGATCAGATACTTCAAGACAAACTCATTACAAATACTACAGTAATGTGAATCAATGTATATGGAGCTACTGGCCTATATACTTAGACTACTAATGGACTTTGACCTACTTAATGTTCCACACAGAAGTGTGGTCAATCATTGTTACGTTTCTTCCAGTAATGGGGCATGACAGTACTCAATTAACTTCAAGTAATATTTTATGTAAGTCCACATCAATGAAAAGTTTACAGAGTTCTCAAACATTCGCTAACTGTTCCTGAATACATGGGACATTCCCAGGCTCCAAAAAGCTCGTCACTCAGATTCTTTTCATTCTGCCCTTGGAAATATTAGGTTTTTAGAGCCGACAAATACCACAGCATAATTCCTATTTTTGTCCATATATAATACAGACAGATACAGTACAGAGATCAAAGAGAACATCAATAAATTTACATATGATGTAACATTTCATCAACAATGCTTGAAAACCTAGTGTCAAATAAAATTGTGATCTCCTATGACAAGTCAGTTTATCCCCCTGTGTATCAGGAGCCATAGATACATTATAAGATCAAATAACCATCGAACCAACAGCTTCTGTTTACAGTGGAAGATACAAATTGTGTGAGCATTATTTAATACATTGTATACATATTACTGGTAGAGGATCTTCCATTCATAGCCATAAGATAACCAAAAAAGGTGTCTCTAAGTTAACTCCATAGGTTAAAGTGTAATACCCCTAAATGCTAATGTTTATTTTCTTTAGGTAAATTGCAGGTAAGAATACTAGAAATACATCATACAAACATCTTAGACATTTTACACACACACACACACACACACACACACACACACACACACACACACACACACACACACCTGTAAAAAAAATTCTGGGACCAACAAGCTGTAATCAGACTATTTGTTCTGCCCATTTTACTTTGAATACATGAACACCTTTTAACTTCATACACAATGTTTTTGGCAACCCGTAGCTGTCCAAGTGTGCAGGGATTTGTAATTCCACAGTAGTTGAATAGCTCCCAGTTGCATTATGCCTGCTCTACTAAACAAAAAGAGAAGAAAAAATCATTTCAAAATACTTGACTTCTTTAAGAGCGCACATCATTTCTCAGCACTGAAAAGGACAGACAAAGGTCATCTTGATCAATTCCTGTCACAATATAACAGGGTTCCCTTGTCGTTTTATCAGCTCTCTTTGGTCTTTCACAGTGGAGTCTGATCTGTGTGCTGCTCTTTGATCAGGCTCTCTGGCAGTCTGCAGGTGCCATATGTCAACACATTAGCGAGCAGCATGCAACAACAATATCAGCTCTTTCACACAACACTACTGCATGTGGTAAGGGAATGTGTCCTGCTCGCGATCCTTGCTGGCTTTTAACCCATTTTACATTATGTTCTGCAACAACAAAAAAGGAATCAGTTCCAGAGGGGATGGAAAAAAGGCGAAGGAACAAAAAAGACCATTCATTTCAGCAAATAAAATGAATGTAAAAGTCAGCTTGATTTACAATTTTCAGCTGACATAAACGTGAAGAAATTCACATGGCCGGCGTTTTAATGCCAAACCATTACCGCAGGCACCGCAAGCCATGGATAAGCACAGCACTATTTATACACACTTATTAATGTTCAACCTTGATGACCAATTGCAGTTTTTCTACTAGTATGCCATGCAGGCGGCTTGTTTAGTCTTGCAATATACTCTGAACAAAACTGACTTTATAATCGAGAGCCAACAACACAAGTGTCTGAAAATGTGAATTCTGTACGTTCTATGGAGTTCAGAGGCTAGGTAAAATACACACCCTAAAGCTGCCCTTATGCATGAAAGAACCCTTTCTTTAGGCTTTCTGAATGCTAGCCCTCGGGATCGTTCATTTAAGGGTTTTCTAAACATTTCAGGTACACTTGAAAGCTGAAAGTAATTCTCATTTCCTATGTGGGATTAGCTCGTTTCCAGGACAGGAGGAATAGAAGTCATTCACCAGCCCAAAACCACAGACAGAGCTAGGTACAGAGGCACAAACATAAATATAAATGAAAAGGAGGAGGGAGGTTTATTTTTCCGGCTCTTTACCTCTGATGCCATGTTTAAGTTGCTTTTTTGTACTACGTTCAAAACCTCAGACCTGTGGCGTGAGGCTTGTACCACATCAGTTATCCAAAGCTAATGTTCCTCTGTCTAGGAGAAGGCATATGACTTTGTGAGGCTGTAAATTATGTGTGTGGAGAAAAAAAGGCAAATATTCTCTTACCATTCTGCTCTTTAGCACTTCCAAATTGAAACTTGTTGCTGAGATTGGATTCAGCTTGTACTCCATGTAGCTGAGAGTCCAGGGTACACGTTAGGACTCTGAGAAGTAACAATAAGAGGATCATTTGGATGACTAGGAGGTGAGCACGACACTATATGCACTTGTGGTTTGCAAGTTCACAGTCAGTCTCAGCACAGCATGAGAAATGCAGCCTTCAGGAGAAAGCACTGAGCCTGTTTTGGTAACATTGGTGGCAGATAATCACTGGGTAGATTCCTCATAATCCCATGGAAAGACAACGCGTTGGCAAATCTGGTTTTCTTTTCTGCCTCCAGTTTGGTAATCAAAGCCTGTAGAATTGGTTTAATCCTCGATGATGCGCTGCGGTTTTAAATCCAGCCAGTGATAGAGTAAAAAAAAATACACTGATAGGACAAACATTTATTTTTTAGAAAAGTTGTTTAACACTCGTCAGCTTCAAAGTAATGCAAATATTTTTAGAAAAAGTTGCAAGAATGTACATAAGGTACTTTCCTCATGAAAGGAAATTTTAGCCTTGTAAAAACAAAGAAAGGTAAAATAGTGAAGAAGTGAACGTTCTAACTATAAGTCTTCACCCAACGCTGTAAAAATCTGAATCTGAAGCTTGAAACCCTGTGGGAAAACAATCTCACAGTCAGCAAACGTGTCCCCTTAGGACACTGCAGGATAAAAACGTGTCTCTCTACACCTCCCTTTTTTTTTCTCACCGGCAGTTCCTTTTTTAGGCAGTATCAAAGTCTGTGCTCCACGGCTGTGCTGATTATTTACCTTACTTTTTTGGCTTTGCACCAAACTTCCTCACACTGTTTTCCAGATCAGAGCAGTGACCCAACAGCATGAAAGTAATGGAGCCAGGGAGTTCTCTGCCTGGCAGCAGGTTCCAGTCAGCAGGGTGATCCTCCAGTGCTTAATAGGGCTTCAGGTCATTCAGGGGTTCGCTTGCACTGCTGGTGGGATTCTTGTGCCTCTCACAAACTCAGGAGTGAAAAGGAAACAATTTCCTTAGCTGGGAGCCTGAGAGCTTAATGTGGGTGTCTGTTTAAAGTTTGCTCCTAGCTGTAACAAATGGAAAAGAGTTTAGAGCTGATGAAAGTACTTGACTCCCTCTCCTTCTCCTTCCTCCCCCCTCTCCTTTCCATCTCACTTTCCTTAAGTTCCAGTGAACATAGACTGCCACCTGGCGACTCAACAGGTGCTATAACACAGACAAGGAGGCCGGGGAATCCCACTATAGATAGGACAAAAAGTTGGCAACTTAATAAAAGTTCATTCACACCGGAAAGAAAGCAGTAGATCTGTGCTTGCAGGATGTCACATAGCTTGTGGGTATTTAGTTTTACATGTATGAAATTATCAGTAGGCTGTGATGCATATATAACATTACACTGTACAGATACAAAGAACTAGGTTCAAGAATGATCCAGCAGCTAATTTCAGTGGCTCTGAGTTCATTCAAAAGAGCATCAGTTTGAGTTTGCTGACAGTAACATAATAGCGATATAAATACAAGTGCAGGGTCAGTTATGTTGCTCTTATGGTGTGTGTGTGTGTGTGTGTGTGTGTGTGTCTGTGTGTGAATAAAATTACTATTAAATAAAAGTAAATTATTAAAAAATTCTATTTTTTACCTAGATTGTCAACACAATGCATATACAACACTCAGATACCTTAATAAAGTATTTGCAATGTTAAATGACACTGCAATATTGTCATATACCTGTGAAGATTCCCCTGACATCTTAAATGCCCAGTGGCTAGTGCAAATGTTTGGCTATACCTGTATAATCTGTATACCTGCGCTAACATTCTGGGTCTTGATTAGACTCAGTTGCAGAAACCTGCCTTTACTATTGTTTGACAAGCTTAATCCACATTGCAGGAGTGAGTAACATTCAGGTCTGAATTGCCACAATTGCATAACTTCTGTTCTGTGCACATGTAGTTCAAGAGTACGCAGAAATACGCTACCACTGAACGTATGTTCAAATCTGGATCAGGCCCATGTGTGTAGCAAATGTTTATTCAGAAAACAAATAACAAGCAACATATATCTCCATATATTATGGGTCTGGGAATGGTATATATTATACAATAATAAACATAATAAAAAACTGCTCCAGAATTCCCAGATCTGCTTTAGAAATAGTAATGATAACAACACTTAAATAAAGTACTACTAATAAAATTCCCAGACCCATTTTATAAATAATGCTGCCTTCATGTATATTATTATTATTATTATTATTACCATATTAGTATATGGTACATGTCCACATATAAAGACATGGCTGTTTTAATTTTTATAACCATTCCGAACTATGATCGTGTTTCTTTTTTTGCACCATTTGGTGAAGTTCTGATAGATATACAATTATAAAACACACAAAGTGGTATTAGTGGTAGACGGGGCAGACTCTACAGTGTACATTTTAAATACTATAATACACTAAAATATTATATTAATGCATTATAAACTTCAATTGCTATCAAGCTACGTGATTTAATAGGACTGTTCATGTCATGTCAGGTCACTTTTCTGGCATCACCAAGTTCCTTTGTTTTCCTGTATTTATAATCCTGGCAAAACATCAATAATTCCTTCTTAATCATCACCCTATAATCATACTCATTTGTGTCCTGTCCATAAAACAATTCTTATCCACAGTGCAAGTGATATTGTGAACTGCCAGGTCATTGTGTATGGGATTATACACCATCTAGTGGTTAAAAATGTACTATTGCTACTTACTAACAAGTAGAAGTTTCTCTCTCCATGGAGGTTGGAGGTTCCAAACCCCTTTGCCAGAACTCAGAGATGGTCTTAGTTATTTAACACCCTGTTACCTCTTTCCTGTGGCAGGTATAATATTAACATGAGACAATGAAATGGGACAAAATGGGTCTTATAATTCAAAAGCATCACATCAGGAACTTCTTTGATCTAGTATCAGAACATGCAGTCTATCAGTATCGCAATTTTCCATTACTTCTGTCAGAATATATAAAGGAAACATTGCTATTTTGATGCAATTTTTGTAACAATGTTATTGTGATAAAAGTCTATTCAAAAAAGATTCTAAATTAAAGCTTTTTCTAAAAAATAAAGTCAATTTACTAAAATAAATTTTAAACCTTAAATGTGAGAATGTAATAAGTAGCAATAAAGGGTCGGAATCCAGACTTTGGTACGTTAGTTTGCACAGTATAAGAACCTTCGCATGAAACGCAGGATTGGGCGCCTGTGTACCATGCGGATTTCAGGGCAAGTGCATACACCATGCATATCACATAGGGCCTGATCCAGACCTACACCCGCCGTCGCTAGGACGGCGGGTGTAAGCGTAAGATCGGCTGAGGGAGTGTCAGGGTAAGTAAACGCCGATACGCTGTGCTTTAGTAAGCACAGCGCATTGGCGTAGGTCTGGATAAGACCATGGGCCTGATCCAGAGCTACGGCCGCCATCGCTAGTACGACTATGCGCCAGGCAGATGTTGGTCAGATGTTGGTCGGCGTTGGATCGAGTGTCCGTAGCAGCGCCGTAGGGACGCTGGAGGGGACATCTCCCAGCGTCCCTACGTTCAGGTTAGTGTAGGTGGGCGGGGGGATCTAGTTTAATGAGGGTGGGGGGGCGGGCTAGGCGTCCATACGCTCCTGTGCAAGCGTATGGCCCCTTCCTTACGCCGGCTGAAGTTAGCCTTTTAATGCCCCTTTGACGCAAAACATGTCTTCCATCACCCACGGACCATATCCATAACTCTGATCCTCTTACAATCAATCCACTCAGCCTACCCCGATCCTTATTACCTGGTTATCATCACTCATATATCTCCCCATGTGACCCGCTATCCATCAGTCCCATATATTTTTCTTTTTTCCTTGCAAGTCCCCTGGTATAAGTTAACAAGTCCATAATATCCCCACCATCCTTCCCAATACAGTCATACTATTCCTGTCGTAACCAAGCGTGTAAACAGTCCCCTATATCCTCTATTATTACCCCAATGCTGTTTTCCACCTTATTTCTCCCCTTCCCTGACAGTCCCTTCCCCCACCCCACCCTTGTCACAGTTTCCATCTATATATACCCCACACCACAGACCACCCTTGAAAAAGTCATCCCCATGTGATGAAACGCGTTAGCCCATTGGACACATTAGAATTGCTTTTAAATCTTTCTTTATTGCACGCCAATTAATTTATCACAACACGTCTGTTATCCGGTCAACTCATTGCCCCCATACCCAGCATCGATCGACCTCATAGAGGACTCTACGAGACACGAGGGACTCCCTGGTAATACCAGGACATTGCCGCGACTCCAGGCCGCCTCCTCCAGCTCCACGTCATCAGAAGGAGCCTCATGCAGGCATCCGGCGCTAGTTCCAAACACCGCTGCTTCCTGCACAGATGTTTTGCGATACTCCCACATACAACTAAGACACACGTTGGGTAAGTAGATCCTTTTCTCTCTCCCACCACCCACCCTGGTAATTGCGCTAGGCGCTATTGTCTCCTTTGCTTCCTCCTCCAGCACCTGAATCATCTGCCTCGGAACACACCAGCTTCACCCTTTCACAGACTGCACACCGAAGAGACCAACCACATAGGACAACCCCTATACATATGCCTACAACCAAAAAACCTAAAAGGTGAGTGCATTCACATCAACCTCATCCAGTTTAGCTACCTGGAATGCACTAGATGTGCCTACCTTGTGTGTGTTTTCTCCTTCTCCTCCACGCCATCTCCAAAGCATATCAGGCAAAGTTGTTTGTGAAGTTCAACTGCTGACCCACTATAGACTTTATCGTGACTTATATTGTGATTGGACTCTTATCCATCTCTCCCCACACATCCAACCCACCCCTCCCATTATACCTTACACCCTCCCAGGCTTGAACGCAACTTCTCTTGCCTTCCTTTATCCTGCTATTCCAAGATTATTTAGCACAAGTCGCTGCAAAACGAAAGGAATTTTCTACCTGCAAAGATCTGTTCACTAAGGGAATCCGTTTTGCCTTACTTTACCCGGCCAAGCTACATGCCATGTACAACGACAAGCCTTACTACTTTGATGATGTCATTGCAGCACGGAAATTTTTCCGATCCTACCAACAACCTTCCTCACGAACAGAAAATGAAGACAAAGACGGAGAGTGAAGTAACAGTTCTCTTCAGGAGACTTACTAATCTATTTATAATTGTTCATCTTTACAGCTATTTCTGTTATTTTGGTCATTCAATGACCTGGTTAACCATCCCTTTGGGGATGTTACATATAGAATTTATTGCAATGATTTCAGATTAAAATTGCCAGGTTGGTGATTGGTTCCAAACGTTAAAGTAAGATTAAAGTTAAAAACTAAAGAAGTTCACGTTATATTTAGAGACTAATATATATTTAGCTATATTGACATTTCTGACAGGGACAAAATTAAAGCAGATGTATGTTTCACTCCCAAGGCCTGACAGCCGGGGTAAGCCAGGGAGATCCGACGTTTATACTACCTATTTTTGTGGTATGCTTCCACGAGGTGATGGATGATACTCCCCAACACAATTTACTGGGAACAATAGATACACCTATATCTATGAGACAGAAGCTGGTTTTTGGGGTAGATCCAGAACTCCGCTTGCAATCTGTTTACTAGCGTAGCGTGTTTACGCGAGCGTACCTTCTATACACTCTCCTAGGCACACCCCTTGAATGTACGTATTTTGACCGACTTCCGCGATTCAAACCCTACCTTCATTTTTGCCCACGTAACCGCTGTCGTCCGCACATATACGGATGGGTAACACGTATTTACGCAGCTAAGCACGCCCATACTGTACAATTTAAAAGAAAACCCCCGCCTACATTGCGTATTTTAGACGTAGTTTTGGCTCGCATAAATTTGGCACGCCCAGACGTACGTATTTACGTGACTAATACGTGAATAGCCCATACATTCAGATTGATGTTACGTTAAGGAGCGTAGTTTCTCAGGTGCGCATATGCAGTACCTACAAAATAGCGATTTTACGTGTCTGCCAGGCGTAAATCCGCTCGGAAGCGTTTTTTTGCAGATTTATATAACCAATTACAAAACTGGGCGGAAGGACACATTATAATTGGTGGCAACTTCAACTCGGTCTCAAACCCCATCTTGGACAGATCGACTCAAACAGGTAGGAAGCGCCGCAATGCAACAGCACCCACAACTCTACTCAGTGACTCACTAGATTTAGCTGACCCCTGGAGGTTTCAACACCCGGTAGACCGAGATTATACATTTTATTCATAACCCCACAATATATCCTCTAGGATTAACTACTGGTTTCTTCCAACCAGTTTACTTTACAGAGTGACTGAAACCAAAATCGAGAGTATTATAATTTCAGATCACACCCCAATCAGGTTTCACTTAAAATTGTCTGCCCCAGTCTACTCCTTTCAAAATTGAAGATTCCCTTCTTACCTTAAAGATTCTGACACCTTCAAATCACAACTTGAATATCACTTTCTCAACTATGTAGATGATAATATTGAACATAGAAGATATTAACTTGTTTTGGGAAGCCGTATTGCAGGGTCACATTATAGCTTTTTTATTACAACATCGAAAGAATTTGGCCCAGCGTCTCCACACCTTGATTACGGAACTTATACAGCACTTCAGTCTAACAACACTGAGCTAAATAGGGAAAAATACAGGGAATCTAAAACATTATACGACACTCTATGTGCCGAAAAAGCTCAAGCCTCCCTAGACCATCCAAAAAATAAATACTTTAGATGGGAGAATAAGTCGGGGAGATTACTAGCTAATTTAGTTAGAACAAGCACTTCCACAAAGAGGATAACGTCTATTGTAAATTCTGACGCAAAAATCCTTTTAGAACCCCAACAAATTTCAAACGCTTTTTATTTTTTATTACACACACTTATACGATCAGTTCTCAGGCAACATTCAACAATGGGTAAAGTTCTTGAAGAAAGCAGGGCTTCGTAAACTGACAGAAGATGAAAGGCAGTCACTATCAGCACCTACATCAGACATGGAGATAAAGAAAATGATATCCACCCTACGAAATACAAAACCCCGTGCCCCGATGGCTTATCGGCAGAATACTACAAAATTCTTTCCAATCATATAGTGCCCCATCTAGTTACGTTACATAACTCCATCCTAAAGGGTAATTCTGCACCAAAAGATTTCAACACTGCGAGAAATATAGTGCTCCCCAAACCAAAACAGGATCCAAAATTGGTTGAATCCTACAGACCTATTTCATTATTAAACCAAGATATAAAAATTTTCACTAAATTGATTGCCCTTAGACTCCAGACCATCCTCCCTACATTATTACACCCAGCACAAAAAGGATTCATCAAAGGACGACACTCCGTACAAAATAGTCATCAACTAATTGCAGCCATGACCCACAGACACCTACAAAAGGAAAAAACAAATATTGTGGTAAGTCTTAATGCGTACAAAGCGTTTGACTGCATTTCATGGGAACACCTAGTAAGAATGATCAAATTCCAACATTTCGGGTCCACATTCCTGCGAATTTAGAAACCGATATATGACCAACCGAAGGCCTAACTATTAATAATTTAAACACCCCGTCCTTTGCCTTAAGGCGAGGTACCAGAGAGGGGGCGTTATCATTCCTCTTCACTAAACACGACCTCTAATCCCTTGATCGTAATTTTCAAAAATGTATATGGGCAGGGAAACGGCCTAGAACATCATTGGCAAAACTTCAACAACCCCCACAGCTAGGAGGAGTCAATTTTCCTTGTATTAGAGATTACAATGTGGCCGTTCTATATAGATATACCAAAGACTGGATTACAAACAATAACCTTTATACTAACCGCTCTATACAAGCATTCTGTCCTAATCTTAATCTCATAGCCTTATTGCATTGCTCAGCCTAGTGATATCCCAGGAAATATTAAGGAAAATTCTTTGCTATATCCTACTTTTCAAGGTGTGGAGACAAATAAGGAAACAGTTCAAAACATCACCACACTATTCGCCTTTCCTTCCACCTCATTAATCTTTCAACAATGGGAATCTCGTGTTTAAGCCTCATCTCCTATTTTCTGAATCCGACCTCAAATACTAGGTTCACTTATAGTCAGTTAACAGAAAAATTCCCAGACGTTTCTGTTCCATGGTTTGCCTACCTCCAGGTGTTTAGTTATATTAACAATGTAGTAGCCCATCTGAATCCCTCGGTAGGAATGTTTGAACTTGACGGTGTGTTGCGGCGCTCTCTACCTAATGAACTGTCCGCATCTTTAATCTATTCATATATTCGATACAATTTAAACCCAGAAACAACTAGAAAGGGTATGGGAAAATGGTTGGGCTTCTTCCCACACCTGTAACTTCCCAATAT
>WWET01000046.1:688234-701656 GCA_011038615.1 Limnodynastes dumerilii | reverse complement strand
AGTAATCTCATGTAAAAGCACGATATACAAAGTTGGGTAAAGCAGGGAGGGGGATCCATTCCCCACGGATATACAAGATACAAGGGAACTACACATTATAGGATAAGAACTTCCCCACTATCAGATATTTCAGATTCTGGGCTCCCCATCTCAGGGGCTTCACTCAGGGTAGAGGTATGACTAGGGGAGTTAACCACAGCATTAGTGATATATTCAGCCCAGCAGAACCAACGCAACAACGGAGAGGATGGATTAGCGGAATATGGGACATCTATTGTTTCCATAGTGTGACAAAAAGAAACCTTCGCTACCACCCTGGGGATAGTAGGGATAGTCTGGGACTTCCAGAGCTGGCCTATTAAAGTCTTTGCTGCCAATAGAATATGTCCTATAACATACGTGTAATCTGAAGTGATATCAGTAGGGTATATGTGGAAGAGCGCTATTTGCGGCGTTAAGGGAAGGTCTATTTTGCAAACTGCAGAAATTAAAGATGCGATCTCTTTCCAAAAAGGAGAGAGAACCAGGCAATCCCAAAAGATGTGGGATGTCCCCCACATTGCCACAGCGTCGCCAACAGAGCTTAGACTGATCCGGCCAGATTTTGTGCAGGCGCTCGGGAGTGAAATACATTCTATGGACCAGTCTGAATTGTCTTTCAGAGTGGTCCATGCATTTGGAGATCTTAAAGGTGGATACAAAGATATTTTCCCATTGGGCTGGAGTAAATTCTAATTTACAATCCCGCTCCCAATCCAGTTGAGACTTTACCTTGGGGAAAGATGAGTCTAATATCAGGACCTTGTACCAGAACGATATTCTTTTCTTACCCGAGGGGCCGGTGAGTTTTGAAAGGAAGGGTTCGGGAGGTGAAGCAATATTAGTGCCTCTGCGAGAAATTGCATTCCACCAATGGGAAATTTGTAGGTATTTATAGTGTTCTGAATGTGGGAGATTGAATTTGTCCCGTATGTGATCAAAAGGGAGAAGGCCATAGGATTGGGTAATCTGCTCGAGTGTAGTAATTCCATGTAAACCCCATATCCTAAAGTTTGAGTGAGGGATCAGACGTGAAAGCGCATTCAGAGTAAGTCTGGAGGAGGGGAGAGGGAACAACCGGTTTGCCACTACACAGTTGTCCCACACTTTTAAACTATGTGATGTACTTAATAGAGGGGGTGAGCCCTGAGGCCTCAGCGGTTGTGGAGTCCAGAGTAAATCCGACAGGGGGAAGTAATTGGTAACACTACGTTCCAGGTCAACCCAAGCCTTCGTACCAGGGGGAAGGTTCCAATCTCTAATCTGGGCTAATATGCTCGCCTGTTGATATCCTACCAAGCTAGGTAAATGGACCCCACCGGCTCTCCGAGATAAGTACAATCTAGATCTAGCCATTCTGGGGGGGCGTTTGCGCCAGACGTAGGAAGACATGAGAGTGCGCAATTTATTGAGATAGTTAGCAGGGGGGGAATAGGGGATTGTTCTGAAGAAATAGAGGATTTTAGGTAAAATCATCATTTTAAAGGCAGCAATACGGCCCAACCAGGAAACCTCCAACCTCTAGTTGTTTGAGAGAGCTGTGTGATTAATGGGGCATAATTGCATTTGCAGACCTTAGAAATATGAGCCGGAATGGAGATTCCCAAATATGAGATAAAGTCCTCTTTCCACACATAAGGATATGATGTTGTCAGACGTGCAAGTAAGGAAGGAGGGATATTGATAGGGAGGGCTTCCGTTTTGGAGGTATTCAATTTATAGTAGGAAGCCTGGGAAAACTCAGTCAGAATATTATGTAGGGCCGGGAGGGAGGCGAGAGGCTCAGATACGAACAGTAGCACATCATCAGCAAAAAGACAGATTTTCTGTGAGGTTGCCCCAAACTCAAAGCCAGGGAAGACAGGAGAGGACCGTATCCTTTCGGCTAGGGGTTCCATCGCCATGGCAAAGACCAGAGGGGACAGAGGGCACCCGAGTAGAGTACCATTTTTGATGGAGAATGATTCAGATAAGAAGCCATTAGTGAACACCCGGGCATTGGGATCAGTGTATAATGCTAAGATAGAGTGCAGGATGGGGCCTTCAAATTTTACCAGAAGACCAGAGGGGACAGAGGGCACCCCTGGCGAGTACCATTTTTGATGGAGAATGATTCAGATAAGAAGCCATTAGTGAACACCCGGGCATTGGGATCAGTGTATAATGCTAAAATAGAGTGCAGGATGGGGCCTTCAAATCCAAATTTAACCAGAACCTCTCTCATGTAGCCCCAATGCAAATGGTCAAAAGCCTTCTCTGCATCCAGCGAGAGAAGGATCCCCAGACTGCCTCTATTATTTAAAGTTCCATCACATCCAAGACCCGTCGCGTGGCATCTGAGGCCTGAAGGTCCAGAATGAAACCCACTTGGTCTGGATGGACCAAGGTGGTTAGCAAGGGAGCAATTTGGTTGGCTAACAATTTAGCATATATTTTAAGATCTACGTTTAGAAGACCTATAGGTCTAAAATTTTGGGGGGCAGTAGGGTTTTTCCCTGGCTTTGGTATGGTGATGATCTGAGCTGATAGCATTTCAGCAGGGAAGGAGTCTCCTTTCAGAACAGAATTGAACAGGTCAGTTAACAGGGGGGCTATTTGGTCCATAATTTAAGAAAAAAGGAGGAGGTAAACCCGTCTGGTCCTGGAGCCTTATCTCTGGGAAGGGATTTGATAACCGTGGCAACTTCCGCTACAGACCATGGGGCATTTAGATCAGTTAAGCTCTCTGCACTCAGCCTAGGCAAAGTAACGTTACTTAGAAAACTCCTGATAGAATCCGGAGTAGGCTGGAAAAGTCCTTGCGTATTCTGCAGATTATAAAGACTAGAGTAGTAGTCTGAAAAGGCATTTGCTATGTGGGAAGGATTGAGTATTTTCCCTCCTTCAGGGGATATTAAGTGGTTAATGCGATTGGAGGTCTGGCGAGTCCTGAATTTACGAGCTAGTAGTTTTCCCGCTCTATTGGAGGAGGAATAAAATTTTCCCTGGCTTTTTTTGATGGCTATCTGCGTGCGCATAAGCAGTTTTTTTTGAAGCTCCTTACGAGTGGCTTCTAGTTCTACCGTTACCTGCGGGGAGGGGGAAAGTTTATGACTCGTCTCCAGTTGTGACAATTTCAGTAGTAATTGAACAAAAGCGTGAGAATTTTGTCTATGAAGCCTAGCCCCTAGTTTAATGGCCACCCCTCGTAATACAGCCTTAAGGGCACACCAACGGGTGAAGACACTAGTTTGGTCTGGTAGATTGTGGCATAGATAGTCTGCTAAGGCCTCAGTAAGTTCAGTTTTTGGTATTAGGTCTGTCAGGAGGTGGTTGGAAAGTCTCCACGGTCGGGGGGGAGGAACCATTCTCTGTGTGTCCCAGTTCCAGAGCATTGGAGCATGATCAGACCAAACTTTCGTCAGTATCTCTACAGAGGTGGAATGTTGGAGGACCCACTTGTCAGTAAGTATCAAGTCAATGCGGGAATAAGTTTTGTGAGGTGCTGAAAAGAAGGTATAGTCCCTCTCTCCAGGGTGTAGAACTCTCCATAAATCAAAGAGATCAAACTCACGCATTAACTTTGTAAACCCAACTGACTGAGATGCCCCAGGTCTGACGTCCTCCCCAGAGTAAGTGGTTCTATCATACTTAGGGTCCGGTACCAAATAAAAATCTCCAACAAGACGAGATGCCCCTTCTTAAGAGCTTGCATCTTCTCAAACAGGGTACGCAGGAAAGGCACTTGATGTGTGTTAGGGGCATATAAAGTTACCAGCGTTAACCAGCGGGAATCTACTTTTCCAACAAGGATGATATACCTCCCATTTTTATCTGTGATTTGGGAAACCAACTCAAATTGCACCCTGGAATGCATCAAAATAGCTACGCCATTCTTTTTAAAAGGGCCATTCGAAGTAAAAATAGTGGGATAATGATGGTTAGAGAACTTTGGCGGAGATTTAGAGTGAAAATGCGTTTCCTGCAGTGCCACTATATCTGCCTTGTGAGCCTGAAACGAGGTTAAAGCTAGTCTCCTCTTGGTGGGAGAGTTCAGCCCTTTTACGTTTAGTGATAAAAATTTAACCAGGGCTATCTGTCGGGGTTAAGCCGGGTGACAAAGCAGTGTGATCTTGGGGGAGTAAATTTAGAATGACGATCCCTGAGGAAGAGTAAGACCTCCCTGTAGCATATATGTGAACATGAAGGGAATAAACAAAAGAAAAACACAACAAAACAAAACCAAGCAGGGGTAAGACATAAGGGGGAAAAACCAAACATGCCCAGTACATCGGGTCGGAACAGGAGCCACATAGGGCAGTGTGGCAACACTAACATTGTGGGGGCGCCACACAAAACTCTGGGGTAATTCTCATAAGGGGTATGAAGCCTTCATAACGGATAGGAAAAAAAGGCCAATATTAAGCACAGTGCCAAAATGTAAGTAACAGTAACAGTAAATCTTAACTGACTATATTGCAGAAATCAAATTGAAATACAACTGAGAGTCTGAAATTATTGAAAAGGATATAAGTTGCAGCATAGGGCCACAAGTGTATCAATCGCTCACGCCTTTAAAGCGACGAAGTCCCAGCTTTTGACCAATCCGGTTTCAGCGGAGCAGGACGCGTTGATTTGGAAACTTGAACCGGAACCTTCCAATCGGAAAGGAGAGAAAGTCCGTCCTCTAGCGTGGAGATGACATGCAGGTTGTTGGAATATTGAACCAGAAGCTTTACTGGAAACCCCCAGCGGTATGTGATCCCTTGGGCACGCAGAGCGGTGGTGATGGGGCGCAGTTACCGTCGCCTACCAAGTGTGGCTGCCGATAGATCTGGGAACAGCTGAAATCCTTGTAGGAAGTCTGCATCTTCCGAGTCACGTGCCGCCCGCAAGATGTTCTCCTTAGCATGGAAGAAGTGCACTCTCATCAGTACGTCTCGCGGCTGGGATAGGGGGGCCAACTCTGATTTAGGCAGTCTATAAATCCGATCCAGCAACAACTCCGCCTCTGGAATATCCGGGAGAAGTTTGCGGAAGAGGCCTTTTACGAATTCTGAGAGGTCTTGGGGAGGGACTGTTTCCGGGACACCTTGAATCTTAATATTATTTCTCCTGGCGCGGTCTTCCAGGTCCATCACTTTAAGTTTGAGGAGATCGACCTCTTTTTGCAACGTTTCTTGTGAATCAATCAAATTATTGTGTGACTGAACCACCTCGCCCAGTTTGGTTTCTAGGTGATTCGCTCTCCCAGCTCGGTGACCTCGGCTCTGATTTCTTGGAGAGATTGTTTAAGATCCGCTGTGATATCCGCTCTTAAAGACAGCAACATTTGGTGTATTGTTCTCACGGTAAGAGGTGCGTCAGAGTCAAAGCCCGCTTCTGGATCAGAGCTCTGAGAGGCCGACTTATGCTGCATCGGAGAGGGAGAGATACTGGAGCTTTCGGCGTTCACTGCTTGTTGCGACAGTGGCGGTTTGGGGGAACGAGACGGGAATCTCACAGGTGGCTGGAGAGGCAACGGCTTCTGTTTTTTAGGCGCTATTATATGTGAGACCTTATGAGACTTCCACACCAGACAGAAGACGACGAGAAACCAATATGTGCGTCAGTTAATTATAGATCCACTGGCAAAAACTGTGCGTTAGTTAGGCGTGTAGAACATGCTGTGCCCCAGATGGAAGTGTAGTTATGTTACATTGTAGCCTTGACAAAGAGTGCTAGGTGCTCCAAAAGGAGAGAGAGCTGCAGGTATTTGAAAATCTGATATGGACTGGACTGCAGGCAGTGACTAAGATTTCCAGATAGCTGGTGCCCTCTAGTGGACAGTAGGAATATCAAATTGGAGAGAGATTCTTTCCACCAGGACAGGAAGGGACTTTTTCATATAGAGAGAAATAAGATATCACCTCTTCAGTTGTGGCTAGATATTAACTGCTCTCTAGCAGAAGGGGGGAGGCAGGGGTCAGATATACAGAAAGCTGGTGGCAGGGCACTGTAGAAATTGCCAACCTCCAAGAGAGTTCCTTCAACCAGGCCACGTGGTGGCAATAATGGCTGCTCACCGCGCTTCCCAGCTGCCACTTGACCCGCTCTTCCCAGCTGCAACTTGGCCCTGTGCTGTGCTCACTCGCACTGTCTGCCTATATAGGAATCCCAAACAGCGCAAATGTACTCACTGGGCTCTCACCACTGCACTGTCTCTGGCACGCTGCAAGGGGAGAAGGATCTCAGCACAGCACCTATAGGGCAGTCACCCTGATGGTCTCCGTCTGTCTGCTATGCTGTGCAAGATGGCGGGGGTGCACTGCCGCACTGCTCCTCTCATGCAGCCCCGCGTCTTCTGCTGAGCGGTCCCAGCGGTGGTCGTCTTCCACCTGCTGCTCCACACGGCGACCAGGCAGCCTCAGAAGCCGCCGGAACCCCGGCCACCCGCCGGCAGGGAGCACCGCGGCCCGGCCGCGACAAGGCCGCAAACTGACAGGGGCTCAGACTCAGCCCAAACACCAGCGGACGTCCAGGGTAAGGTAAGGGGACGAAGCGGAGAGCACCGGAGGGCTCCTGGGGTAGAATAAGGAGGCGGATAACAGGAGGCTGTGTCCAAATAGGAGCCTTTTGCCCAGAGCTCACCACTCTTGCGTCCGCTCTCTTCTCGCGCCAGGCCATGCCCCCTCTTTTGCTATTTCTTTGATGGGTTTCTTTTGATTTTTCAGTCTAATGATGGCTTGCTTCACTGATAGTGACAGCTCTTTGGATCTCTTATTGAGAGTCAACAGCAACAGATTCCAAATGCAAATGTCACACCTAGAATCAACTACAGACCTTTTACCTGCTTATGAAGAAATAACTCTAGACCTTTTACCTGCTTAATTGATGAAGAAATAACAAGAGAATAGCCCACACCTGTCCATGAAATAGCTTTTGAGTCGATTGTCCCATTACTTTTGGTCCCTTAAAAAGTGGGAGGCACATATAGAAACTGTTGTTATTCCTACACCGTTCACCTGATTTGGATGTAAATACCCTCAAATTAAAGCTGAAAGTCTGCAGTTAAATTACATCTTGTCTGTTTCATTTCAAATAAATTGTGGTGGTGTATAGAAGCCAAAATATGAGAATTGTGTCGATGACCCAATATTTATGCACCTGACTGTAGCTTCATTAATGCTGACCTGAAGTGCAGAAAAACGTGCATCAATGACTGGAATAATTTTTTGTTCAATTAAAGGCAACAAATGTAAGGAGAGCTCCTTAGCGGTATCTGCCATGGAAGTTATAGGGGTTTGTGTCCCCAGTAATGGAGAACTGGGCGCAGTTTGAAGGAGAAGGCGGTGAGGGGGGATTTTGCTTAGATCCCATAGCATTGGATTGGGTCTGTCTAGCCCTTCCCATTTTCATCTCCTCAGACTGACTCAAGTACCTTTTCATATCCGTGGCTGCAGATTTTTATGGTCACCAATTGTATAATAAACAAACCTTACATTATTTTTATGTTACATTATGTTTATTTAAGAACCAATGTTTCAGTCACATACCAGTGACTTTCATCAGGGTGTACATACAACAGACACACACCTATATCTATGTATACACACGTCAATAATCAAGATAAATATTATGCAATATTCGGTGCCATATTTCTATAAAGTAACAATTGAAACAGTAGGTTGTCACAACAACCCAAGTCAGCACACAAGTCAGCACCCAGTTGCTTATTTGTGGCATATCCTTCTGGATGTATGTTATGGTAGATGATGCTGCAATTACATGTGATATAGCACATACAAACACACCACAGTCATAAGCATTTTGTTGCTTTAGTATGTCCATGGGAGCAGAGAATGACCATTTCTTCATAATCAAATAGACTGAATATTTTAGAAAGTGAATTTCGTTTAAAAATTCCATTATTTGCTCAATGATTGAAACATTCAATCCATGTAGAGAATCAAGATACAAAACAAATTTCTTTTTAAAAATGACAGCAATAAGTATCCAGTGTATTCCTCTGTCATTAACTGGAATAATCCAAATGTCTTTTCTCAGAAGACTATTTTGCATGCAGTGTTTCATAGTTTGAATTGACAATAACGATTCAAAATAAAAAACAACTGAAGGGAAAATGTATGCATCATAACCAAGGTCCTTGCAGAGAATTGCCTGTGAGGAAATAAAGCCATCAATGACCCGGTCATTCAGCCACTCACACTTCAGAGAATCATAATCATATAAGCATATATTTGAAATAGTACATACTAGATCTCCTTTCTTTGGAGAAGAACCACTAGGGAAATCTCATGTTTAACCAAGGTGCTGGAAATAAAAGATATTGAAGAGATGATTTAGTGATGATTTTTCATTAGTTAAAGAATGATCACAATGAAAAGGTAAATACTCTCGTTTAGCACTTTGGTTATTTATGGTGTTTGGTGTTAAGCTTAAAAGATGGTATGCACCGTAACTCAGGAGAAGCAATCTTTTCTACATCCATTTCCAAAGTGGTCTCTTCCAGAGCCCTAATGGAATCAGATGCAGAAACAACATATGTTTGCTCTTGAAGTCTTGGAATGCTTCTCCCAGATCTGTTTTCCTGTTTTGTATTTTGCTTTACTTTAGTCAATTTAAATTGATGGGGTTTTTCAGGCATAACAGGCATCCCAATTGATTTTCTTGCCGCCATAATGTAACAGCATGTTCTTCTACTTGAGCAAGAACATTTCTTATTGTGGAACAGGGTAACTATATAATGGTTGTGTTTAGTGCCTTTACTTACAAATACACCGGCCTGTGACGTAAGTGAAACTAATCCACGTGAACGGGAAATGTCTGCTAGAACCTGTT
The DNA here is from genome assembly GCA_011038615.1 of Limnodynastes dumerilii. Lineage (NCBI taxonomy): Eukaryota > Metazoa > Chordata > Amphibia > Anura > Limnodynastidae > Limnodynastes > Limnodynastes dumerilii. The sequence goes on along the minus strand of WWET01000046.1, from coordinate 692,797 downwards.
GGCAAGTGGTTGGATGCTTTTCCTCCATGGCTTCCTTTTGTGCCTTTGAAACACATCTTTCTTTAACAAGCTCAACTACTTTTTCTGGAGCACAAAATATTTCAGGAAATTTTGTATTTTCTGTTAATTTGATATATTTGAAGTACTAGTCCTGTAAATGGTAATTATCCAGATTACATAATCCACATAGAAGCTCAGGAAAATAATAGTTTTGCATATGGGACAAGGAAAGCACAATTATTTACATTGGAATTTCCTTGCAGTCTAAAAGCCTCCTAAGTGCTGCATTAAAGACTTATAAAGCATTGGTTGTGATCCCATTTTTTTTTTCAAAATCTTATATTCTTTCAAAGCCCATGATCTGGCTTGTGTACAGATTACAGAATGAATTTGACATTTAAAGTACTGCACAAAGGCTTACTCCATTTTCTTTCTAAGATATTTGTATATTCCACTTCTGATTGTGCAGTTAGTAAATATACTATATCAGTTAAGTAAACCTTGATGTAGGTTGATATTGCACCATAGAGACATTTAATACTGCCACCATACTGTGATTCACAGTGTCCTAAGTGATTTACCTGACATGCATTGATTGATTAATGTTTGCACATGTTCTAAGGATTTTTTTATCATGGGATTAATACTATTGTAATTTTTCATCAGTGCCTGTCGGTTGTTAAATATATTCATATTTCGCCTATATGCATGATTTTCTATTATATTCGTTTTTTTGTTTTTTTTTATGTGGAATAAAAAAATGAGAATTTTTTAACATTTAATTACAAAACCTCGGCTGTGCTTCATATTTCTGTACCTGGCTCCTATATTTGAGGTGTGCGCTTAAAAAATGTCTCTATTAATCCACCACTAACCTGTGAGTTGGATTTATTACCAATACCCTTTCCCTTTGTTATTCCTCTGCTTACGAAGTTTGAGACATGATACGCTGCACCCTCTTTTTCTTGACTAATATATAATATAAATATCTCATTATAGATTAGTGCGGTAAAAACTATCTTCTCTTCAAGTAGACATAGAAGGAAAAGTCTGTGATACTTTTCTTTCCGTGTTTCATGTAAAAGAAAGGCTGCTGCCATCAGTGGTGCTTCATCAAACATTACATGGCAAAATACTATTGTGGTAGCATAAAAATCACCTAAATGAAATGTATCATCAGAGGCGTAGGGAGGGCGGAGCAACCGGAGCGCAAGCTCCAGGCGCCAAATTTATGAAGTGGCGCCGCAGGAGTCCGGCAGCTGTTCAATCTCTGACAGTCTGCCGGCTCCAGGCGCACTGAGCCTCTCCCCTGCAAAAATATAGTAAAAATCAAATAAAAAAAACTCCTTACAAGTAAAAGAAAAGTAAAGATAACTAATCTCACCTTATCTGTCCCTCGGGCAGCTTTTCTCAGTATACTAGTGTTGCTAGGGACGGGAAGGGACTTGCTGAGGCAATTTGCGCCATCAAGCCCCGTCCCGATCCCTATTTCAACTAAAACGGTTAAGTATTTATCAGGAGGCGGGGCTTAACAATGCAATTTCCATAAATTGTGTCATTGATGCATTGCATGCATCGCTAGCTTCCCTCCGGGAACTCCCGGAGCGAAGCTGGCAAAAGTCGCCAACCCTGACGTACAGTTAAGGGTACCCTATGGAAGCGTAAGTCACTGACAACCCGTCCACGTTAAGGGAGTGTCACGGGAGATGCCTTGCTATGTGCGCGCATATATTTGCGTATTTTGAATCCGGTCTCCAACATCTCCACTTTTCCTTTCTCGAAGTTTAGTAAATCTGGCCCCTGCAATGCTGAATGTGTCTGTATCTGCACTAGACTATTGTTGGTTTTGAACGCACCAACAATAGCTTTGCAGTGTGATAGTTATAGACTCAGGCAGCTATAAGGCAGACAGGTAGCCGCCGTGCATGGTGAGAAATCCCTGCTTAAACTAGAGATGAGCGCGCCCGGATCCCCGTAATCCGACAGATCCGAATTTCGGGATCCGGGGCGGAATCCGGGTAGCGTCGGATTCACCGTCATAAATCCGAATACGGACGGGTAAAGCGCAAAACGCGTGTGACGTCGGATTTCTCGCGAGTTTTGTTTGCCATATATAAGGACCATGCGGCGGCGCCATTTTCATTAGCAAAGCAGGCAGCGTACTGATAGCATCTATAGAAGATCGCCATTGCAGCACAAAAGACCACCATAGCAGCACAAAAGACCACCATTGCAGCACAAAAAACCTATAGTGCATAAAAGACCACCATTACAGCAAGGGGGGAGGGGCTTGACTGCACAGGAGGGAGAGAGCTGAGCAAATCAAGTCACCATTGCACTACAGTTATAGGGGCACAGAGTATTTAAGAGCTGAGAACAACGCCATTGCAGCAAGTGAGGCTTGAGTGTAAAGGAGGGAGCTGTGCAGAAAAAAACACAATACCTTTTCACTACAGTTATAACCTAGGGGGCACAGAGTATTTAAGAGCTGAGAACAACGCCATTGCAGCAAGTGAGGCTTGAGTGTAAAGGAGGGAGCTGTGCAGAAAAAAACACAATACCTTTTCACTACAGTTATAACCTAGGGGGCACAGAGTATTTAAGAGCTGAGAACAACGCCATTGCAGCAAGTGAGGCTTGAGTGTAAAGGAGGGAGCTGTGCAGAAAAAAACACAATACCTTTTCACTACAGTTATAACCTAGGGGGCACAGAGTATTTAAGAGCTGAGAACAACGCCATTGCAGCAAGTGAGGCTTGAGTGTAAAGGAGGGAGCTGTGCAGAAAAAAACACAATACCTTTTCACTACAGTTATAACCTAGGGGGCACAGAGTATTTAAGAGCTGAGAACAACGCCATTGCAGCAAGTGAGGCTTGAGTGTAAAGGAGGGAGCTGTGCAGAAAAAAACACAATACCTTTTCACTACAGTTATAACCTAGGGGGCACAGAGTATTTAAGAGCTGAGAACAACGCCATTGCAGCAAGTGAGGCTTGAGTGTAAAGGAGGGAGCTGTGCAGAAAAAAACACAATACCTTTTCACTACAGTTATAACCTAGGGGGCACAGAGTATTTAAGAGCTGAGAACAACGCCATTGCAGCAAGTGAGGCTTGAGTGTAAAGTCGCCAATTTAGGAATTTCCTCTAATTCTCCCTTCATATGCAACCCCCCTCATGTTGGCCACACCTACAGTACTGTACTGGGGCGCTGCAACATACCCGTGCTCCGGGCACCATGGCAGCTAGCTACACCTCTGTGTATCATAAGACAAAGGGACAGGAAAATCCATATATATATTTAAATAATACAGTTCGTTTGGAGTTCCTTAAAAATTATTTGGAAGCCATAACAACAACAAAAAAAATCAGGAATCAGACTTATAGACTTTACGAACCCTTCCAAGACTTCAGTAAGTTCGTACACCCTGTATAAATCATCATGATTTACTCTTTGCTTTCTTTTAGAATTTTTTATTTTATTCCTGGCTTATTCTAGGTCTCTTGGTTGTGTTACTGATATATGAGCAGAGTTGGGGACAGAATTAGTGAAAGGTGCTGGTATATTTTTGATGGCCTATTTTTTTTATCTGTAATTTAACTTGTGATGTGAGGTTTGTGCAAATACTTTTTCCTGTTTCCATGAAGTAGTGTCTGGTGCTACCTTTTATCTCCTATATACTGAATAAGAACCATTTCAGATTCAAGATCCACCAGCATATACCCATATCTAGTGTACTGTCCTGGTCCAGAATCCGTTCTAATTTTGTGGTACATTTTCGAATCTTTAGAGACTTTTTGGGCACAGAAATTTCTCCATGTTAATCCAAGTGTATTGATCACTTCTCCACTAATTTTTTTCTGTTGGCACATGTCACAAATAATATAAGTAAACTAAATGGCAAATGTCAGAGTGCCCACTAACACATCATCCAGCCAGATACACCTTAACGAAATAACAACACAGATATACAGATATATCCACATGGTTTATTAAATTGGGGCCAACTTAGAATTATTGACTATTTTAAATAATTGATGACTATATTATCATATTTAAATGGGGTAAAAGGAAAAGGGAAAATGGGAGATTCCTCATAGGGGATGGACGCACCGGGATGGGGTACGTAAATAATTGCTGTGAGATGGACAGAAGAAAGTATGAGGTCAATCCATAAAATTCAACCACAATAATCAATTGTTACAAGAATCAGTATTACTGATTACTGTACCTTCCATCATTTTTTCTAGTCCAGCATACTGATTACTAGCCTGAGAATATTTTTTCTATTCAGTGATATGGTGCTGTAACAATTGATTATTGTGGTTGAATTTTATGGATTGACCTCATACTTTCTTCTGTCCATCTCACAGCAATTATTTACCTACCCCATCCGGTGCATCCATCCCCTAAGAGGAGTCTCCCATTTTCCCCTTTCCTTTTACCCGATTTAAATATTTTCTATTTTGATTCCTCATTGGACTGCACCCCTACAGAGGATTCTCTGTAGGGATAGGGAATAAATTAATAGGTCTGTGCGGTTACCTATGTCCCCCTCTTTTTCTCT
>WWET01000046.1:660744-676588 GCA_011038615.1 Limnodynastes dumerilii | reverse complement strand
TCCTCTTGCCCTGGTGGCCTATATATCACTACAGTACGAAGAATAACACCCTGGGTTTCTATGGTTACCCAAAGTGCTTCAGTTTTCTCTCCAATACACCCTATTAAAGTAGAATTTAACCCTTCCCTAACATATAATAATACTCCTCCCCCCATTTTTTCTACTCTATCCTTTCTAAATAAATTATAACCTGGTACAGCTAGGTCCCAGTCATGATTTTCATTGTACCATGATTCTGTTATTCCCACAATATCTAGATTATCCCTTGCCATTATTGCGATTAATTCAGGGATTTTATTTCCCAAGCTCCTAGCATTTGCACACATTACTCTGAGAGGTTGCATTATGAATCTCCTATTTATCAATTTATTATTATTGCTAGATATGTTTATAATGCTTTTTATATTTTCTTTTCCATTTGTTGCTATGGCTATATTATCTGTCATTATTGACTGGCCACCCAACACTTTTTTGGTGACATGACATTTAGGACAGGAACCAGGTTCCTCCGGGACTATGCGACTTCTCTGAGATTGCGAGACATATGCCCTATTTATAACCCTAATATGGACCTCTTGTAGAGTGGTGAATCTCAAGTGCCGGAGTGTCGAGTCATAATGCTTAGTGAGAGCTTCATCGTCTATTTGTAAGTGGAGGTCTTTAGACCACGCCCCAACTACTCCCCGCCAGAGCTTATGCGAGTTCGCTGTTTGAAGAAGATCGCATACATGGCGGATGTGAAAACTGTGTGTCTCTAAGTAATGAAGAAGTGACAGGATATTTTTGGGAGATTTAGCTATCTTTTGTTGTATTTGCTGGGCATAGTGGCGTGCCTGCAGGTACATAAAAAATTGGTTGTGAGGGAAGTCAAATTTATCCCTCAATTGTTGGAAAGAATATATAACACCCCCTGGGTCGAAAATGTCCCTGATGGCACTAATGCCTTTTTTTTCCAGGTTAGAAAATGTTGATTTTGAAGGGCAGGCTCAAAGGCTGGGTTGCCCCAGAAGGTGTTATACAGCGAGTGTAATGGAGACGATCCACATCTTCTGTGTGAGAAACACCATGATAGATAGCTGTCTCTGAAAAGAACGTTACTAAGAATATCCGAGGGAAGCTGATGTTTGGGGAGGTGAAGCAACGCTGCTAAGGAGTATGGCTTAACCAGTTCTGACTGAAGGGATAAATTAGTAAAATGGCTAGTATGCGAAATCCAATCCGAAATATAGCAAAACAATGCTCCCTGGACAAAGGCATGTATATCGGGGAAATTAAGGCCTCCCTCGGTCCTCCGCAGTTGTAAATGTCGTTTAGAAATTCTAGACTTCTTATTACCCCATGTAAATTTTATAAATAATGACATTATCTGCTTGACATCAACTTTGGTTAAGGAAAACTGTAGCATCTGGATAAGGTAAGTGAGTTTTGGCATTAAAACACTTTTAACTAGAGCTACTCTACCTAATAGGGACAGAGGAAGAAGATTCCAACGGCTGTAGCTTCTGCTATATATTTTAAAACTGGGCCGAAATTGACATTGTAAATTCCCTGTACCGGGAGCATAATATGTACCACCAAGTACTTAAATCTTGACCCTGCCAGTTTAAATGATGGGTATGGGGGAGGTTGGCTCTGGGAATCAGAAGGGGCATGGATGGTAAAAAGCTCAGATTTTGTTATGTTAATTTTGTAGCCCGCAAAGGAACTAAAATTATTTATTATTTCCATAATTGCTGGGAGAGAGGTTTCAGGATGGAATATAAAGAAGAGCATATCATCGGCGAATAGAGAAAGTTTATTCTCTATATCCCCAATTCTAATCCCCCTATAAGCTGTAGAAGACCGTAATGCCACGGCCAGGGGTTCAATTGCCAAAGCAAACAGCAGGGGGGTCAAAGGGCATCCCTGCCGAGTGCCGCGCTGGATCTGAAAGGTGGAGGATAGGTGCCCGTTGCAGGCTACCTGCGTATAGGGGAAGGCATATAGCGATTGCAGAACCTCCGGCATGGCCACCGGGAACCCAAATTGCGCTAAGGAACCCCAGAGGTGATCCCAGGTGACCATGTCGAAGGCCTTCTCCGCATCCAAGGACAAGAGAGCACCATGTCCATCTATACCTTTCGTCTCACCATGTTGAAGCACCGCTATAACACGTCTTAGATTCGTAACAGAATGTCTGCCCATTTTAAATCCGGATTGATCCGGATGTACAATCCCAGGAAGTATAAATTTAAGCCGGTTTGCCAGGATTTTTGTGAAAAGCTTGTAGTCCAAGTTCAGTAAGGAAATAGGCCTATAAGAGGCAGGGAGAAGGGGATCTCTTCCAGGCTTGGGGATTACTTAAATGATAGCCGCATTAAAATATGCCGGAATTCGCTTGGAGAGAATAATGTTAAAAAAAAAATGTTTTTTAGGTGTGGGGCTATATCCGAACTTAGAATTTTGTACAGCTCACCACTCAGACCGTCCGGACCAGGCGACTTAAGTGGTTTGGTGTGCTTAATAGCGTCAAGCACCTCCTGTAGTGTTACCGGCGCAAGCATAGATTCTGATTGAGTGCTAGTTACTTTAGGGAGCTGGATAGTATCCCAAAAGGAATCTCTCCTAGATATATCGATAGGGTCTTGGGTATATAACGTAGCATAATACTCTTTTAGTATCTCTACTATCCCTGGTGTATCCCTAATCATCGTTCCCTGCTCTGATTGCAAGGCAGCGATAAATGTGCTCTTCTGGCGACCCTTAATTAAGTTTGAGAGAAGACGGCCTGCTCTATTACCCCATTTAAAAAATTGAAAGTCCCTATGTGCCCGCTGTCGGTCTGACAAACGACCAAGAACACCATCCAAATGAGTTTTGTTGGACTGAAAGGTTTGAAAATTTAATGGCGTGGAGTCATTCAAATACTCCTGATAGGATTCCGCAACCTTTTGCTGGGTGGCTAAGTAATCAGCATCTAGTTCTTTTCTATATTTGGACGCGAAGGAAATGATTACACCCCTAATTACAGATTTAAATGTTTGCCACAGCAACGGGGGGATCGTGAAGATGTGGCTCATTAGAGTAAATAAATTCTGCCCAAGCTGCACGTAACCTATCATGGAATTTTTTACAGTTAGAGAGATAGGAGGGGAATCGCCAACACCTCACCCCCACATGAGGAGTACCAATACATAACTGTACCCACGTTAGAGCGTGGTTGGACACCGCCAATGGTTCAATGTTTACATCTGCTACTGTTGGAACTAGAGAGCGCGAAATCAGAACATAGTCAATTTGTGACAAAGTATTATGTGCAGCTGAGAGGCAGGTATACTACCTCTCAGTTGGATGCCTCGCCCGCCATATGTCTATCAGATCCAACTGTGCAGCGAATTGAGATATTCCCAAACTTGGCAATCTCCGTCCCACTCCTGCCAGGCTGTGTCGGTCTAATCTGTTAGAAGCCACTAGATTAAAGTCACCTCCCACCACCACTGAGACTTGAGTATGAACATAGAGCTTGCGCAGCAGCAAAAGGAAAAAGTTTTTGAGTATACGTTAGGGGCATACATATTGCATAACACAAAAGGTTTACCATGTATAACACATTCAATTATCATGTACCTTCCCCCCCATCTATCAGCTCTGAAGATTTGATGATATCCAACCCCATGCGATGAAGAACCACTACACCCCTAGCTCTAGAGTTGTATGGCGCTGATGAGAGAACTTGGAATCCATGCGTGTTAAGTTTAGGAATCTCGACGGCCTTTAAATGCGTCTTTTGGATATAGATTAAATCCAGTTTCAACTTTTTAAAATACTAGCATCTTACTCCATTTGACAGGAATGTTTATTCCACCTATGTTCAGAGAACCTACTTTCAATTCAGGCATCAGCTAAAGGTAGAATGGGTCAAAGCGAGGGGTATCTGCAAGTCAAAGGATACCAACATTCCGTAGGACAGAGTTGGGGCAATTGTCAGTGACACACACTTGTTTGCGGATTGGACAGTAAAGAAAAAAAGAAACACAGAAAAGAAAATACTTATTGAACCTATAACTAAGCTGTGAAACAACAATACAGAAATTGAACAAAGATAGAGAGCACCGCTCACTATCCAGGCTATGCGCAATAACAAGGGCTTCCGTTTAAGCGCACCGACTCCTACTAACTTCAAATCCTTCTCGCATCTCCGTCTCCCCCCTACAATTTGGGGAGGATCTGCAGGAGCGCCGCAAATCTCCTTAAGGGAAAACAAGCTGAAGGATATAAACTACAAACAGCACCCCCACATTTCCCCCGCATATGACTCTTACAGGTGGGATATATGCAAGTGTTAGAATATGTAAATCTCCCTAACCGATTTTTTTTTGTTTGTTTGTTTTTTTTTCTTTCCCCTTCACCTTCCTTCCATATTAGCCAATTATGCCATCCTCAGTATACAAGGATTGCGCCCTAAACATATGCTAAGAGAGAATAAAGTCACTTATGCCATCTGTGCTAGCTAGGAAGTAGTAGCAGAGGTGTAAGATACATAAAGTCCAATACTTAGCAGTTCATCTGGAAGTGGAGGGTGATGATGTCGCGGATAGGTCCAGAAACTTCTTGGCCTCGCCAGAAGACAGAAAGTCTTGAAAGGTGTCTCCAACAAAGATCCGGAGCCGCGCTGGGTAGAGAAGGGCGAATTTCCGTTCAGCCTTGACCAATGCCGTGCACACCTCTGAAAAATCTCTCCTGGCCCTCGAGACCTCCGCAGAGTAATCTTGGAATAAGATCAGCTTATTGCCTTCCCAGGTGAGAACTGGCTTCTTCTTGCTGGCCGCCCATATGGTCGCCTTGTGAGTGTAGTTGAGACACCGAAAAATAACGGGCCTAGGCCTGTAAATTCTCCCTAAGTGGGCCCAAGCGGTGTGCCCGTTCTATGGCTAACCCTGCACATGCATCAGGAATGTCCAGTAAAGCTGGTAATGTAAGCCACAGGAAGTCTAATAAAGCTTGACCACGCAGTGATTCAGGTAAACCGATGATCCGTAAGTTATTACGGCGTGATCTGTTCTCTAAATCGTCCAGTTTAGCAGAGGTGACCTGATGTGCCTTTTCAAGGTGCCTCACCTTTTGTTTTACCATTTCCACATCCTGGAACACCTCCCCTGAGCGTTGCTCAACTGCTAAAACTCTTTGGGAGATCTGCTGAACCTCAGTGGTTAAGGTTTGTAATGCCTCTTTAAATTGGACCGTCTGCTGTTGGAGGAGCGGACCCATGGTTTCAGTGATAGCCCGGACGACATCGCTGTAGGAGACAGGTGAGTCCTCACTCAGATGTGGTGTTGCTTCATTAGAGGCCTGGGAATCCGCAGGTTGGGGAGCTCCAGAGCGCGGTTCACGTCCAGAGGATTCCGGCGTGCTCATCGCTGCAGGCATGGCCGCCATTTTGGATTGCTGTTTAGCGGTGTCAGACCTTGATTTTTGGGATCTGCCAGGCATGTTAGAGGCAAGAAACTTGTCCATCCTCCTTCCACGCTGTTCCGTTAGGTAAGGGAGTCAGTTGCTGCAAAATTCAGCGATTAAATTGCAGATAATTAGCGCTGGGGGGGAAACGGAGTGACAGAGCTCTGCAGAGACCGACTGCTCACATCGCCGCCGGAACCGGAAGTCCTAAAACTTGATATTTATTGCTTCACATCAATAGGAACAAAACTCCAAAAGCAATGTTTAAAACCGAATGCAATTCACAGTATAATAAACATTAAAGAATGCGTACAATAGAGCATAATTGTTTTTGCATATGTTGCCTTTAAATCAAAAACGATGAAACCTATTTGTTTATGTTACATGCATAGGAATAATCGTTATTAAACCTATAAATCTACATCAGTTTTATTAGACCAATAATGCGTAAATAAAACCATCCTGAAATTACTGCTACAGAAACTAGTGTTATTGCTTTAGTAAATTATAATGAGAAATTCTATATGTAACATAAATTTGTTAATCTATCAACAGCTTCCTACCTACAATTTCTAACTATTTATATACACACACATGCAAACACACAAAATTGATCTAGCCAATAAGGCAATGGATGTCAGAATTTAGCAATTATTTAAATATGGTAAATATTTTTTAATGAGAATTATAATAAAATAATCACGAACATTTGTTTGACTTAGTATGAATACCGTACCAGTATATAGATCAGCATTAATAAATTCCACTGTGAGAAGAGACTGGACATGGTAATGATTTAGGGGCAGGATTTGGACATATTGAGGTATTTAAATCACCTCATTTCATTTGAATTTGTTGAAGCAAATTACAAATAAAACAGGAATAATAAACAGTGGTAAATGGAACTCTGAACTTACTCATTTTAGTAAAGACATGCTGGTGGTTAGGATAACAGAAAAAAGTATTAAGCATATAGGGCCAGATCCAGAGCCCCGCATGCACGTAAAGCGTAGTTACTCTCCAATAGTGGGGAGTGTATGCCCCCTGCCTCCTGCACTCCGCTGTCGGTAGGAAATCTGAACAAGAAATGTGTCCAGATTCCTACCTTTACTTTTAAGACTAGGGGCTAGATTTACTAAAGGGGATTTTAAATCCTCATTAGAAATCGCTGGACATCGGCATAGTTTTTTCATTTAAAATCGCTGAATTTACTAGGGACAAATTATGTCTAGCGATTTCTAAACTACATTGATGTCTGGCGATTTTTTAAGGGTTTATTCACAGCGATTAAGCTTGTAATCGCAGCAAATAATCCCTTTAAAAATCACCAGACATTGCTATAGATAAATGTAATGAAAAAATTTGGTTGTCGCAGCTACCAATTAACCCTTAGCATGCTGTGCCACCTAGTACTTTAAGGCACAGCATGCCCTTGTATTCCAGGGCATGCTGTGCCTTATAGTACCCTAAGTGGTAGCATGCAAAGGGTTAACGGCATGCTGCCGCAACCACAGTGTACACTGCTAACACTACGCTACATACATTGGTCCTCTGTATCAATAAAAACTGGTCTGTCCCCTCAGTAATGAATAAACACTATCCCTCCCTACATAAAAACACTGGGGCAGATCCAGAACTACGCATTTCCGCGAATTTACGTGTGGCGGAGACGTAAATTCGCAGATTTGTACGCACTGCGCATGCGCACTGCAGAAAATATGCACATTCACGTAGCGTATTTTCAAACGTATGGGTAATTCACGTATTGCTAACGTAAATACTTACGTGTGGGCGTGCCCAATTTACGTTAGTGACCAATACGTGCGTTTTACGTGAAGTAGGCAGGGGGTGGTATTTAAAGTGTACAGTATGGGCGTGCTAAGCTGCGTACGTTCGCGTAGTCTGTACGCCCGTTAGCGGACGTATACTGTTACGTTAGGCAAAGTTAAGGTAGGGTTTGGGTCGCGTAATTTCCGAAAGGGGTGCAAGGGGTGTGCCGTGGGGAGTGTATTGACCTTACGTGTACGAAAATACGCACCGCTAAAATACGTACGCACACACGTAGTTCTGGATCTACCCCACTGTCCCTATGTCCATAATTATCAGTGTCCCTCCGTACATTATACAGTAAATAGTACCGATTACAAAACACATATTTTACTACATTAAAAATCATTTCAATATATGTCCCTCCTTTTAACTTTTTCCTGTTATATGTCCCCTTGTGTTGGTTTAATTACTAAAATGTCCCCCTGTGCACTTAAATAAGTGTACCCCCGTGTGTGGCATCCTTACATATATGTGTAATAAGTGTAAAAAAAAACCAGACACAAGTTAACATAGTGTAAACATTTTTCACAACTGTTACATGCCTATACTACTCACAGTTCAGCAGTCTTGCTTGTAGTCAGCCTGGATCCTCTTCTTCTTCTTGCTTCTCCTCTGGCCTGGCCCGCGCTCCTCTGTGTCCTCCTGCGAATGATGGCTCTCATTACAGGGCTTATATTTATAGCCTCGGGCGGCAACTCCCGGGGCCGCGAGGCTATAAATATAAGCCCTGTAATGAGGCCCGTCATTCCCCAGAGGACACCGAGGAGCGCGGACAGGTTTTTATTGATACAGAGGGCCAATGTATGTAGTGTAATGTTAGCAGTGCACACTGTGGTTGCGACAGCATGCCGTTAACCCTTTGCAAGCTGCCACTTAGGGTATTGTAAGGCACAGCATGCCCTGGAATACAAGGGCATGCTGTGCCTTAAAATACTAGGTGGCACAGCATGCTAAGGGTTAATTGGTAGCTGCGGCAGCCATGTAAAGTATGTAAAAAAATTTTTTTTTAAAGACTGATGGTTTTTTTTCTGAGGGTGAGTGCCGATTTCAATTAAATCAACAATCACCCCCACCTCTATTATCTGTGGAGATTTTTACTCCCATTCTACAGCAAGTTTACAACTTGCACCTTAGTAAATCAGAGATTACTAACTCATGAATGGGAAAAATCGCCACAGATAGCTCAACAAGAGCGATTTTGAAAAAAAACCCATCTCTGATGATTTGATAGGAAAATTGCTTTTAGTAAATGAGAGATTTCAAAATCACTACTAAAATATAGTAAACAATGGCAATTTTGACAATCTCGAGTTTAGTAAATCTAGCCCTAGGTCATAACGGAGCTTAAACACCCCTGACCCCTCATTTACATTGTTATCCCATACGGCCATCGTAACTGAAGGGTCAGGCTCTTCAGCGTAAGTACTCACTTAGGCCCATATTCAGACTTGCGTTTTCTGTGCCCGTCCGTCCGTAAATAAGCGTTTGTAGTTACTAGGCATGCGTAGTAATTTTTGTACGCTATTTATGTAGCGTTTCGCTACGTAGATTGCGTACACGCGATGGGTCTTAGTACTTACACTGTCTGAACATCTGGCGCACACATGTGCAGATGTTCCGAGACAAGGGACTTATGCAAATGACTTACGTAAATTCCCTGTTGGACTTAGTTCTGGATCCGGCCAATAGTGATCTAAGATTACACAACTACATGGAAAATGGTCAGTTTTTAGTCTAGATCAGATTGATCCACAGCCCTAAAATCTTCATTGTATCAGCTAAATGAGGATAGTTAGAAAGTGTGCAGTAAGTCTTGCAACATATACACTTGGTTGTTCCTAAATGCCCTGATAAATACAACGCCTTTTCCAGCAGAGACATAAAAAATAAAACATATCACGAAGCATTTAAATATCTGAAAACTAAACCAAGTTGATGGGAATGGGTCATTGTGGTAATCAGAACTAATAGGGAGACTAACATTGGTTATGAAAACATACATTAAATATACAATTATATGTGTGGGGTGAGGGATGTGCTTTTAAGAAAAGCACAATCCTGTGTGGGATTGGATCTCTCTACTATGCTTGATTCAGATTAGATAATCAGGATGTAGATGTGATTTGTACTTAAAGGACCTGATTCAGTGCTATGCCTCCATATGTTTTCCATGTGGAATGTGGATTCGCACTATGCATGTCCAGAACTTGAACACACATAGAAAGATAAGCGTAACACTGGCCATATGCCTGTGTCTGCATCTGGCTGCAGTGAGTTCCCTGATATTTAAATGAGAAAAGGGACGTTTTTCTCATTTAAATAGGCACAATATCAGTGATTGATGACTGCGCAGCCGTGAAAAGCTTTTTATTTTTATATGCTAGCATAGTAGCGGAATATCACTTCTATGAGCTGGTATTGATGTACCTGGTAAAAAAACAAAAAACATTTAAATGGGTTACTAAATGCATAGGAATCTGATAACACTTTATCAAAGTGTTAATTACCTTGGATGAGAATCCATGCTTGTTAAGGGTTGACGATCTCAACCTCCATGCCATTAGCTTTAGGTCTTGAGGGCATGAATGACATACCATGCCCTCCCTGGAAGAGAGTTAATGTCCATGACCTGTCGATGACTAGATTGAGGATTTGTGGAAACCATGGCCACCTTGGCCAGGAAGGAAGAACTACTATGAAATCTGCTTGTGGCACCTTAATCTTGTTTATCACCCTCTGGATAAGGGTATCAGGGAAAATACATACCCCAGATGACAGTCCCAGTTTCTGGAAAAGGAATCTACTTCGCAAGACTCTTGCTCCAAGAATCTGGAGAAAAATCTCCTCACCTTCCTGTTTTTGGCCATCGCCATAAGGTCTATGTCAGTCACGGCCCATTTTTCTGTTAACTGACAAAATGTTAACTGATTCAGTTCCCATTCTCCTGTCAGGATCGGATTTCTGCTTAGTGAATCTGCTATTGTGTTGATACTGCCTGCTATGTATACTCAGAGATGTCTAGGGGCTCCTCTTCTGTCCATGACAATAGAATGCTTGCTTGTTCCATCATAGCTTTGCTCCTGGTTCCTCCCTGGTGGTTTATATAGGCAACCACCGCCTTGTTGTCGGAATGATCCGAAACCGGATTTTGACTTTTCTCTGGATGAAAATGATAACATGCTTTTACTACTGCTCTTAACTCCCTTATATTTGAATGTGCCTGCTCATTTGAGAATACCGGACCTGATTCAAACTTAAAAATTCTTATGATTTTAGGTGCGTATATTTAAGAATGGATGCACTGCGCATGCGTGGTAACTTTTATACGCTATTTGCATTGGACTTAAGTTTACAAATTCCGTGTTTATACACTACAAACTTAAAATCTATAGGTTCATAGTAACATATGCAAAAAGGGGCTTCTATGCATAATGAACTTGGCATATACGAAGATTTGGGTGGAGAGAGGCATTTTAATGACCAAATGAAGGCGCGGTTATGCAGTTAAGTTCCTAAGTAGTCTCCCTACGCATTCAAATGTGAACCTACAGTTAAGGGAGCACTCATAAGTCACATAAGAACCTGAAAATCGGGGGCTTGCCGAGGGAGTTTCTTTGCTATTAGTTGCGTATATTTAGGAACCTATCGCGTTCTTAAGTGTGAATCAGGTCCACCATGTTTCTTATTCAATTTGCAATCAGAACACCGCTCCTCAGCCTTGCATACTGGCAGCTGTTGTCACCACTATAGGCTCCTGAGGTCTGAAATATTTTCCTCTTGATAGATTCTCTTCTGCCCCTCCCTTGATAGGAAGATCAGTTGTTGTTTGTTGGCTGGATCCCCATTCCATTGCCACAAGAATGTTCTCATATGAGCTTTTTCCCACAGCACCGCCTCTATTGAAGCTGACAGGATCTGCATGTATCCCTCTACTGACACCCAGCTGTCTTTCTGTAGTGCTTGATCCATTAACACCAGTTTCCCCTCTGGAGGCAGAAAGACTCTTTCTTGCACTGTGTCTAGTATCACTCCTGGATACCTTAGCCTCTGCGATGGTTGTAAACTTCTCCCAGTTTATGAGCCATCTGTGATATTGAAGTATTTGCAGAACTCTGGCAGTGCAAGCCTCCGACTGTCTTACTGAATTCGCTGCTACAAGAAGATCATCTAGATGCGCCCATACTAGAGTGCCCTCCGATCTGCGGTTTGATATTGCTAGGATTACAATTTTTGTAAAAGTTTTCAGGGATGTAGATAGGCCGAAAGGCAGTGCTGCAAATTGAAAATATTTCTGGAAAATCTGAAACCTTAAATACTTCTGATGTATATAACTGATCAGTATGTGAAGGTACGCATCCATTAGGTCTATCAATGTTAGGTACATTCCCCTGTAGAGACCTGAGGCCTCATTTACTAAGGGGCAAGAAAAATCGCCCATAAAAATCGCATGACATCGTTGGAGTTTGCCGGCGATTTTTTTTTTTAATCGCCGGATTTACCAAGGGGCAAGTTACCCCTGTGATTTTCAAGCTCCAGCGATGTATGGCGATTAAACTACAGCGAGCTTATCTTAAACTCTGGCAAATTTGTGTTAAACTCGCTGTAGTTTATGTCAACGTCGCATCAGATCCTGGCCCTTAGGAAAAAAAACCATAATTTACTTCAATATAAAGGGTTAAATGCATAGCGCGGCAAGCAATTAACCCTTAGCATGCTGCAGCATCTAGTACTATAAGGCACAGCATGCCCTTGCATTGCAGGGCATGCTGTGCCTTATCGTACCCTAAGCAGCAGCATGCCAAGGGTTAATGACATGCCACCGCATAACTTCCTAACCATGCCCGATACACTGTTTCTTGAAATACATGCCTCAACCAATAATAATTAAATAGAAGCCCCGATACCAAAATCAATAAAACACAATCCCCTATACCAAAGTAAATAAAACACAAGCAGCATGCTAAGGGTTAATTGCATGCTGCCAAAAACATTTTTAGTATTGGGGAGCCATTTTTTTTTGTTTAATGGATGGGTGCTAGGGCTTCTAGGAAATCGACACTCACCCCCATGAGATTTTTCTCTGGGGATCAATTGCTATGCTTCATCGATGCAAAATAATCAATATCCCAGCCAGTGGGGAACTAGCTCGGAGCGAATGGCCCTATCGAAATAGGGCAGTTCGCTACGGGGACCCACACCCCTGCTCTGGATAGTTGCCAATGGCCACCTCCCTCCCTCTATTCAGATGCAGAGTGCCCCCTTGCTTTCCTACTATTTGCTCTGACCACTGAGCCTCTGGCAGTCACATTATAACAGACCAAGGAATACCCTGGGATTTGGGTTTGCAATCTTTAATGTAACCTTGCTCTGTTTGCAGATTGGATGTGGTTTGCCATTTAAAATATATGTCTTGCAACAGATTGATTTGCGGCAGTCAGGTGTCTACTGTCGTCCGTTTTCGGCAGTCTGCCCTCAGATGACATGGCCCCTGCAATCGCACAATTTTCGAATAGCGGAATGATGAAAGATAAGTTTTATAAACCCTATTAACCTGAGTAATGTTGCTAATTCATCGTAGTGGTCAAGGGGTATTATTATACCCCTGGAAAAACCCCTAATATTAAATATTACGGTGTGGGATGGATATCATACTTATGCACGAATCAGTGGTCGGATGGATTGCTGATACGCAAGTGTGACTTAAGGCTGCCTTATGGTAGCATAAGTCACACTTCTTACAAGAGGGGAGTGACAGAAGGAGCTGACTCCCCTGTCTTGTGTTGATTTAAACAACGCATATGGACTGTTAAGCCAAGACTTAAATATTATGCATGTTGTCTATGTTGATGACCGGATAAGACATTTTTCTCTTCAGTTCATTGAGCTTCCAAAGTTTCGATTGGTTAAAGCATAATCAAGAGAAACAAATAAATCTAACTCGTTGCTATGAGGAATCCTTCCAATTTTCCTTTTTTAAAGTTTTAAAATTCTAGCTCTATCACATTGGACTTGATCCAGACTTTCTAAAAAATGGGTTATTTACGATTACTGACCATTCAGCGCATGGGCAGAGGATGTAGCTATACTACATATGCAAACCCCCCCCCCGTGTTGCAGCCGCTAAGGGTCTACACCATTCACACTTGTCCCAGCTTCGAAAGGAACCACTGACCCGTTTTACAGTCTATGGACTCCAGAGACAGTTGTCTCTACAAACTCAGAGATTCCACCATCAAATTAGAGCAAAGAAAAATATAGTGTTAGAGTCAAAAAATTATACTTCTGATAAAGCGGTGGGAGTCCCCGCACTGATGGGCTGAATTGAGAAGTAGAGACAGATGAAAATTCCTTTTCGGCTGCCTCTTTTATGAATCGCAACCATTTTAGATTTCTTTTTTATTATTGGGTGAGCATGTGATTGGCAAACTCACCCTTTCATTTTCAGAAGCACTGCTGGAAAGGTAAGTAACCTCACCAGTGACTTTTAGGCTTAGTGGGAGGATTAGGATTAGGGTCATGCGGGGAAGGGATACTTAGGGTTAGGCTGTGGGAAAGGGGTGGTTAGGGTTAGACTGTGGGAAAGGGGGGTTAGGGTCAGCTTGTGGGGAAGGAGGAGTTAGGGTTAGGCTGTGGGGAAAGGGGGATTAGAGTCAGAGGGTAGAAAAAAATGGGGTTAAGTATTAAATGGGGATTTAATATCTAGGCCCCAAGCTAGTAAATGGCCAGAAACTAGGAGTTAATGAGTCCTGATAGTGAATTACACCAATCAATAAAAGTTCAGTTACTTTTGTTTACAGGAGTACACTATTTATATCAAGTAAAGGCAGATATAAAGAGGGCCTAAGACCAACATAAAAATTCCACCCTGGGAGATTTGGGTAGGGAAGCCCAGTATAGGCTCTGGGGGTAGATGGAAGCACAGATTCCAGTGATGTGGTTTGCTGATGGGATTCACATCATGTATCTCCTCTATGGGGATCATGGAGTAGAGAGAAGCAACTGACTGCCCACAATTATTTTTTTGAGTAAATGTAGTAGATTTAGTAGTATTTATTTTATGAAAAGGAGGTAACTCAGATTTAAAGACTGTCATAAAATGCAGAAGTAAAGCACACAGAATCCATACCTCCCAGGTGTCCCGATTTGAGTGGGACAGTACCGCTTTCAGGGGACTGTCCCGCTGTGCTACTTGCTTTACAACTTTTCCCAAAAGATCAGACTCTCCAGACAAAGTTTTTTTGTTTTTTTTCTAAAGCCCCTGCTTTAGAGGTAATACAGAACTCCTATGGGAGCCCTGTAGGACCAAACCTGTTACTATGAATGGTAGTGTGACCGAACCTTTGAGGTCACTGCCATTCTAGAAACAGATATGGTTCTACAGGGCTCCCGTAGGAGCCCTGTATCACCACTACTGCACCACCAGATGGAGAGATGGCATTAGAGAGAGCGCGCCACGGAGGAAAGACCTCAAAGGTAAGTGAGAGAAAACATAGAGGCTGAGCATAAGGG
Organism: Limnodynastes dumerilii; assembly: GCA_011038615.1. Lineage (NCBI taxonomy): Eukaryota > Metazoa > Chordata > Amphibia > Anura > Limnodynastidae > Limnodynastes > Limnodynastes dumerilii. The sequence continues at coordinate 661,816 of WWET01000046.1, read as the reverse complement.
GCAGACAATGGAGGCTGTACATAAAGGGCAGACAATAGAGACTGAACATAAGGGGCAGACAATGGAGACTGGACATAAGGAGCAGACAATTAGGCTGGACATAAGGGGCAGACATGAGGCTGGATATAAGGGGCAGACAATGGAGGCTGGATATAAGGAGTAGATAATGGAGGCTGGACATTAAAAGGGGCAAACATGAAGGCTGGACATTACAAGGGGCAGACATGGAGGCTGGACATTATAAGGGGCAGACATGGAGGCTGGGCATTACAAGGGGCAGACATAGAGGCTTAATATTACAAGGGGCAGACATGGAGGCTGGACATTCAAAGGTGCAGACATGGATGCTGGACATTTAAAGGGGCAGACATGGAGACTGGACATTATAAAGGGCAGACATGGAGGCTGGACATTATAAGAGGCAGAGATGGAGGCTGGACATTATGAGGGGCAGACATAGAGACTGGACATTATGAGGGGCAGACATAGAGGCTGGAAATTATAAGGGGCAGACATGGAGGCTGGAAAAATAATAGAGGCAGACATGAAGGCTGGGTAAATAAACAGGGGGGAGACATATGTAGGCTGGACATAATAATAATAATAAGGGGTGGACATGGAGGTAGGACAAATAAAGAGGCAGTTACTCTATGGAGGTTGGACATATGAATCCTGGACAAATAAGAAGGGGCAGACATATGGATGACAGGCCTAATAATAAGAGGCAGACATATAGATGGTTGTTAAATAAAAGGGGCAGGCACTAGACCCACTGGTTTGGCTGGTGCAAGACACACCCTCTATCCCAGACATGCCCACTGGGTGGTACAAGACACACCCCTTCTACCAGGTTGCAAAATTTTGTCCCTCTTTTGAATTCTTAAATGTTGGGAGGAATGCAGAACTGGCAGGGACAGGCAAGAGTTATTAATATCAGTGATGATTGTCTTCATCAGATGGTGACACTGTACCCATAGACATGAAGTAGAGGAGAAGCGCAGCCAAAGGGGAAATAGAGAGAGAGAGAGAGAGGGAGAGTGAGAAAGAAAGAAAGAGGGGAAGATGGACAACA
>WWET01000046.1:650241-660702 GCA_011038615.1 Limnodynastes dumerilii | reverse complement strand
TATATATATATATATATATATATATATATAATTAATTAAGCAAACACATCTTAAATAGTGAAACATTTTATAAATACAGTAAATTTAACTAAGGTAGGTTAGTACAATGTGCTAATCTAGTGAATTTAGCATTACATACAGTATGTAGAGGATAATCTAGACATGGTCTATACATTCTTATTAACCCACACTGCAGAATAGTGTAAGTACAGCAATGCACATCCACACTTTGAAAAAGAAAGCTAAATGAAGATGTCTTTTGTTGTACATGCTTCTTCTCCCCCCATTAGGTCTGTCTGGTAGTCTCTCCCAACCCCCTCCTCTGGGACAGAGAGCACAGCACTAACAGCTGTGTAAAAGAAACCAAGGAAACAGTAAATATTCGCAGAATCCGGCTACAGAGAGCAGGGAGAAGAATACAAACTGCAGACGGGCTGTGAGGTTCCCGGAAACATGGCTGTGTGACTGAGGCCAGTGATGCTGATGCTGCTATGCAGCTAATGATTAATTGCACTGCTTTGGGGCCTGTACTGCGCATGCTGCAGGTACACACTGCTCCTCCATCTTATGCTTCCTGCAAATGCATCGACCAGGACACAGCCTTTCCATAGGCACAGCTGCATCCCTTGGTGGGTTATTCATTTCTCCAGTGATATTTCAGCTGGGAAGGAAAGACATATTGCTATTTACTGACTGAGGAGACATAACAAAATATGCAAGAGAGCTAACAGCAGCCAGGGGCTCGGTGATTCCTCCTCGGACCTTTCCTCCATCATGCACATGTAAAGGCAGCCTAACATTCTGCACCTGTTAAAAATGGATGTTTACTTGTCTGCTGCTCAGATTTGAAAAGAAGCCTTGAGTGAGCCCCAGGGTGAGTGTCACTACTACCCCTGCTGTATTTATTTATTGTGCGTGTGTTTAGTGAAACGCCTCTCTGACACTGTCTTTTGGTTTGCAGTATCTTTCGCTTTATGATTGATTAGAGGGTCTAGGAGAGACGGAAGCAGTTTCTAGGCTACTGTCATGCTCGCAAAACTATATAAAGTTTCTTGGATTTGAAAATGTGCCGCAAGTCTTGTGATGACCTATATAGTTCTGTTTATGGTTTTTGCTAGACAATGATATGTGACAGTACTTGTAAGTCCAATGTATATGGAAATTCGGCCTTGTTGTTGCTGGATCTGACCAATCTGTTTGCTGTAAAATATTGCCAAAACTTACTTTTTTTCTATAGTAGGGATTGTTTACACAATAAGTCATCTAGCACCATCAAGTTATCTCTAACTTTATCATCTTGATTAATGTGCTTTCTACCTTACTGAACACCTAAGCTGGTCATACACCAGGACGATTATCGGCCCCAGCAGGGGTTGGGCTGATAAACGTGGCGATATCCCGCTAGGGAAATGTCCCGTTATCAGCACCATACACCTCCACTGCTGGGACCGATAAACCTAGCAGAAGGGGGGGGGACGAAAAAACCCGAGCGGGGGGGGGGGGGGGGCAGAGCTAGTACTATGCTGCTCTGACAGCTTTAAAGCTCTCAAATTAGTAAGTACAGCATAGTACATAGATATACAGCAGATATACAGCAGCGGCTATTACAGGTGGTAATACAGACAAGAATCAGCCAAAGCCGCACTTCAAACAGAGCGGGTTCGGCTGAGCTCTGTCTGTACTACTCCTTGCAATAACCGCTGCTGTATATCTATGTACTATGCTGCTCTGACAACTTTAAAATATATCTTCAGAGCTGTCAGAGCAGCTTTGTACATAGATATACAGCAGCAGCTTTGAAGAAAAGGGAGCCATTCAGTTTGCTGATTGGCTCCTGATTTAAATCAAACACGTTGAAAGATCAAATAATCGTACCAGAGCGTTTTTTGTGTGTTTATTTGATGTTTCAAAAACTGATCCTGGCCATTAACTACAGCGATTATTTGCCCAATCACCCGATAATTGGGTGATCGGGCAGATAATCGCTCTAGTGTATGGCCAGCTTTAGTGGCAGGTAAACTGACCTTGAAAATTAAGTTTCTTGTCATTTTGCCCTTTGAATTGGTAAACGGCAAAGTTCCCTCCTTATCTCTTCTAGAAGATAAAACAAGTAGAAGATAAAACAAGTAGAAGATAAAACAAGTAGAAGGTAAATCCAAACAAACATTTTCACTTTTCTGTGAAAATAGAGAAAAAATATTCATACTCTGACTGTAGGACAATTTTAATGACTCATAAACTCCACATAGATTGTTATTGGTGTGCTGATTATATTCTATTATGGTGTCCAGTAGCAGAATAAAACTTAAATAGGATGTCTAAAGTTTTAAGGTTCACACTATTGTTTTTCTTACGATTATCATTCAATCAAATTATAAATGTGTGTGTGGAACAATATTGTGTAAGTACAAAACATTGATTGTATCTTTTAAACATTGGGGTAGATCCAGACCTAAGTGCATGTAACGTTTCATCACGTAACATATTTACGCTAGCGTATTTTCTATGCCCTCCCCTCGCTTGTGCGTACTTTGGGCGTTTTTTACGCTTCTCAAACCCTACCTTAACTTTTTCAAAGCGTAAGTACTGACATACGTAATGGATTCACGTACATTACTGCCTAACCCGGCCCATACTCTACGATTGAAATGCCTCCCTACACCTACCAAACGTAACTACGGGTGTTGTATGGATGAACCCGCCCCTTTATTCATAGTTACACTGATAGTACGTACGTTAAGAGTTACGTGTCGTAACATCTGCCACGCGCAGTAAATACTAATGGGCGATTTTATGTCAAAGGCTAGCGTAAAATTGCTAGCGTACGTAGGTCTGGATCTGGCCCATTGATTGTATCTTTTAAAACTTCCAATTTTACAGATTAAACAATGGAATAATGTCGGAAGAACAGATTTTGTTTAAAAATAAACTAAATTGTGTGTAGCGCATACACATTAATTGCCATGCTTTTCAGGACTTCAAATCATTTATCATTTATTATATAATAAAAAACATGTACCATTTACCCAGCTATAGATTTGAGGACTTTGTTAGTGGATAGTGGCAGCACTGAATGGCATGTGGATACATTTTTCAGGGTCACTGGGCACCATTTTATCCTAAATAATTTATGGACATTTGGTGCTCCCTTGTCATGCACAACAATGCCTCAATTTTGTTTTAGAGCAGTTTCCTCATGTTGGGCCGTACTTTTAGCAACGTAGATTTTGTATACGCGGTCTTTAAGTATATGCAATCTACGTTGCAAAAAGTAACGTAGATATCGTAACGAAATTACTGCGCATGCGCAGTAGTTCAAATCGGTAAACTCTACCGATCTGAATACGGCCCGTTGCCCATAGAACTCTACTCTGTAAATATGTTAATCTAAAGAAGCCATTTTTGTACAAGGAGTATTACTGGAAACTAATTGGATCCTCGGGCCACTTATTAGTTATGGGCTGTGATATTAGGCTGTATTCAGAGATCCGTTTTTGAGTAAATTTCCATGTGTGTTTTTAGGTTCGGATTAACTGCGCATGCGTGCTAACTTTATGTACGTAGTTTACATTGACTATACGCACAGAAATGCCTAACAGACGTACATGTGAATCTCATGTGGGTGGGGAGAGGCATTTAAATGAACGTATGGAGGTTCGGTTATAAAGATTTGCACAGACGGAGCACATATACACTTGTAAGTACACATGTATAGAACAGAGCGGTCTATGGACTTGTAAGTCACGACAGCACGTCCGGGAGAGGGTTGTATCGGGACTGTTGGTGGGTGTTTCCTTCCTCCGTTCGTAAGTATAATTGCGTACCTTAAAAATCTCTGATTCTCTGAATACGGCCCATTGTTCTTGGCCTAGTTCTGTCACTTGACATGGCCATTTTCATATGATTAGTTAAGATGCACTCAGGTATATGATTTATTTCTTACTAATCGACTTTTGGATGTTCTTCCCACTTCCTGAAATCTTCTGATGGATAGATTATAGTCGCTCTAGTCATAAATACAATCTTTTTGTCTGGGTATTTACATTTATTTGAGAAGATATCTTTAACCACCTGGAACAAGGACATTTCCTAGAATTTTTCTTGTGCACTTTGAAAATCAGGTCGTGCATCTGCGTGTCCTCTTTAGATTCCTGAATATTAAGCATTTTGTCGATCAATTTTAGCAAATTTTCCACTAATACTGGATTCATTGAATTCACTTCTTTGGATGCTACTGATTCTGCCTCAGATAGCAGGAGTTCCCCACTCAAATAAACCCCTTCTTCAGGTTCTGATTGTTCACATGCCTCTGAAACAGAAGGCCTAGGTCTTTAAATTACATTTTAGTTAAGTCTTCTTTTGTTACGAACATCTCCGCAAGTGTGATGTCATTAGTAGTCCGACATCTGACATGACGGTTGTTATTGTGAGTTTAACGTCCAATTTGTACAGGTAGAACTAGCCCTCTGGAAACACTGTGTCACATAGGGCGCACTTTCTATTTTTAGCTTCTTGTGCTTTCCTTTAGAACCAGATGGCAGTTTTTCTTTGCTGGTTTCAGACGTATATGGACAGTCTCGGCAATATAATACAGTAAATAAGCAAAAAAGACCCTGTCTGACCATCTACACTGACTCACCCTGACCTCCTGGTTTGTGACTACTTCTCTTCCATAATCCTGACAATAGTAAATAGTAACAAAAAAATATAGGTTTTATTCCATAAAGTAATAAAATATGCGTACATCAATTATGATATAAAACAAGCTTATCTGATAGTTTAGCAGAGTATCAGTAGAATATCAGCCACACCATTTAGAACCGAGTATCTCTAACACCTTTCGTTCAGGATCAACCAGGGGACTTTTTGACTAAACGCTTTGTAGCTACTTTATTCTGAGCGGTGAGGCTGATATTCTACTAATACTCTGCTAAACTATCAGATAAGCTTATTTTATATCATAATTGATGTATGCATATTTTATTACTTTATGGAATAAAACCTATATTTTTTACTACACTATATTGCGCTATTGTATGTGTTTTCTCATTTGGTACCTGTATTGATGAGGACCTGATACAAAGAAAATATCTGAGCAACAAAGATACCTTAAATACGCATGTTGTTTTCTGACATCTGATATGCATATATACCTTACTATTTATACCTTATAAAGGTTATAGCACTTTATTTATTTATTAGTTTTATATCCGTGGAAACAAATGGACACCATTTTTAAGGATGGCAGCCCCTGAACAATTGGGATTTCTTTGAACTTCATTGAACTTTCTTGAACTTTGTTGGATTATTTTTGGACTGGTGGTGTTTCCACACTATTAATTGTTTTCATTACTGGACTGTATTCACAGGCAATTGGGATATAGTGCCACAAATTGATTTTTTCCCCCTTGTTCTCATATATATATATGTATAATTTATTTATAGCTATACAATGCACAAGCAGCATTTTCCTACCTTTTGAAATGATAAAGTAATGAACTGTAATTGGCTGGGGAGTGTCAGCCTCCTGAGCTTAGGCATGACCTGTGGTTGGTGCAACCATTTTGACACATACTGTTATGGTACCAGTGTTCTGCTTCCCGGGGCGCGGAGTCTAACTGGGGCCTGGTCTTCGCTAGAGCCCCTGATGGTGGGGATAGTCTGAGCTGCAGGACTGGCAGGACACCAGAAAGGCAGGCAGGACTGAGGGTCGGGACAAGAGTACAGGCAACAGAGCAGTGGACAGCAGGACAGCATGGACGCTATAACCAGTGCCAAACAGATGCCGGAAGAGGAATTAAATAGCAGGCGCAGCCAATACGGGACCCGAGGTATCCATCGTGTGCAGCGTGGAGATGCTTCCTGGTAACTAGGAGACAGCCAGGATGTGTCTCCGGGGGAAAACATAGCCGGCGGCGAGCAGAGGCAAGTCACAGTTACACGTTGCCGCGGTCCCCCTTGACAGAAGTTTATGCGACCTTCAGGAGCAGGTTTCTCTGGAAATTTCTTATGAAACTCTTTAGGAATTTTCTAGCGTGGATATCTTTATAGGTAATCCATTGCCTTTTTTTCCGGTCCATAACCTTCCCAATGTACAAGATAAAATATCTTCCCTCGAACCCTCTTGGAGTCCAGGATGGATTGAATAATGAATTTTTCTTGGCCATCCACCATAATGGGTGTGGGTTTGGAAATAGAAGAGGCATAAGAAGAGGCAAAAGAAGAAAAACAATGCAGATATTGTTGTAAGGCTTGATTCACCCTCTCCGTCATTAGTTTGAGGATGGTATCCTGATGAAAGACTGACATTAATTTGAAGTGTGACTAAATAACTTCCAGAGTTTAGTAACAAATTGGGATCCACGGTCTGAGACAATGTCCTGGGGAAGACCGTGTAGTCTGAAGATGTGACGTATGAACAAACTTGCGAGGAGCTTAGCATCAGGTTGACCATGAAGAGGGATAAAATGGACCATTATAGAACACCTGTCCACCACTACCCAGATGGTATTGAAGCCTCAGGAAACAGGAAGATCGGAAATAAAATCCATGGAGTAGTGACTCCAGGGGTGCTGAGGAATGGACAATGGATGAAGAGGACCGATCTGTTTAGACCTAGGTGTTTTGTTTTGTGCGCATACTTGATAGGAGTTAATAAAGTTCATAATGTTTTGAGACATGGCTGACCACCACATGGTCCTAGAAATTAATCCGGAGGTCCTACAAATTCCAGGATGACCTGCAGATTTGCTAGCATGGTTCTCTAATAGAACCGCTTTATGAAGTTTAGGGGTCATGTATAGCCACTGTGGAGGTCTCTGTTTGGGAGCTAAATGCTGTACTGACGAGAGTTGAGATTGCAGATTCCAGGTAATACCGGCCACAGTGGAGGTGGGAGAGACAATGGGCAAAGGAGCAGATGGTGAAGCCTGTTCCAGTAAGAATGATTTTGAGAAGTTGTCAGCTCGAATCTTGAGAGTTCCTGAATGATAGGTTATGGTGAAACAAAATCTTGTAAAAACAGAGCCCAGCGTGCTTGGCGTAAGTTGATTTTCTTGGCAGATTCTATGAAGAAGAGATCTTTATGGTCAGATATGACCGTAATGGTATGAGCAACTCCCTCTAACCAATGTCTCCACTCTTCGAAGGCTAATTTAATGGCTAACAGTTCTCGGTTGCCTATGTCGAAATTTTCTTGCCAGTGGTTATCTTCTTTGACATGTAGGCATAGGGATAAAGTCTTCGGTCTACTGGATTAAACTGGGATAAAACAGCTCCCGCTCCTACCTCTGATGTGTCAACCTCAACCACAAAGGGTATATCTGGATTAGGGTGATGTAAGATTGGTGCTGTGGTGAATGTCACCTTAAGGTCTTTGAAGGTTTTACAAACAGATACGGACCAAACTTTAGTATTAGTTCCTTTCTTGGTGAGATCGGAGATAGGTGCCATGAATAAGGAGAATTTCTTGATAAAGTGGTGGTAGTAATTGGCAAAACCTATAAAGCGTTGGAGAGCTTAAAGGTCAAAGAGTTGAGGCCACTCTACGATGGCTTCGATCCAATGACTTTGGTTGGATCCATGTAAAATCCGTTAGCAGTAATTACATAACCAAGGAAAATTACCTTGGAAACCTCAAACGCGCATTTTTCGGGTTTGGCAAACAGGAGGTTTTCACATAGGCGACCTAAGACTGTACGAACATGTATATGATGTTCTTCAAAAGAGCGGGAAAAAATAAGTATATCGTCTAAATAGACGATTACAGAGGTTCCTAAGAAATCCTTTAGGATGTCATTGAGCAGGTCTTGTAAAACAGCCGGGGCATTACAAAGGCCAAAGGGCATAACGAGATATTCGTAATGCCCCGACTGCGTATTAAAGGCTGTTTACCACTCATCTCCTTGACGAATTCTAATTAAATTGTAGGCCCCGCAGAGATCAATCTTGAAGTAAATTACAGTTTCTTTCAATTTATCGAACAGATCCGAAATGAGTGGCAGGGGGTACTTATTTTTTAATGTGATTTTATTGAGTCCTCTTTAATCAATACACGGATGGAGAGACCCGTTGTTTTTTGCAACAAATAAGAATCCAGCGCCCAGGGGAGATCACAAAGGGCGTATGAAGCCTTTTTGGAGGTTTTCGGTGACATAATCTTCCATTGCCTAGGCTTCTGGGCGAGACAGAGGAAAGAGCTTAGCCTTCAGATATAGTGCATCAGGAATGAGATCAATGGCACAGTCATAGGGACGGTGTGGAGGTAAAACTTTGGCTTTTTAGAAAAGACATTTGCAAAGTCCTGATTTTGGACAGGAATGCTGTTTCCTTGTAGTTGGATATTCATCATAGGAATTTTCAGACAGGATGAACAGTTTGAACTCCAACGAATAATATCACCCAATTGCCAATCAATAACCGGATTATGTTTGGACAACCAGGGGTGACCAAGAATAAGGGGAGCAGTGGAATACTGGATAAGTAAGAACTGAATGACTTTGGTGTGAAGGACTCTCACGGTTATTTTGATTGATTCTATAATAGATGAAATAAAACCCCCAGATAAGGGATCACTATCCAGACCGAAGGCTGTGATAGGAGAATTAAGAGTGCGGTAGGGAAAATTCAAGGTTTAGCAAATTCAAGGTCCAAAAAGTTACCAGCAGCACCTGAATCGACAAAGGCTTGTACACTTTTAGGTCCAGAAGTCAGATCCAGAAGAGCAGGGATGATAAGAGAATTGGAGGAAGAAATTAAATTAATCCCCAGATGTACCTCCTCCGTATATAGCTGGTTCAGGCGTTTCCTGCTGGCTTAGGCTTGTTAGGGCATTGGCTTACCCTGTGGACCTTGCCTCCACAAAATAGGCAAAGTCCTAAGGTATGTCACCGTTCCTTTTCTTCCTTGGGTAAGCGATAGGAACCTATTTGCATTGGTTCTTCGTCCGGCAGAGGGACAGGGGTGTACTGTTGTGAAGATTTAGACATTTCACCAGCGCATCCTTGATTTGCTGGTAAAGTCCGTCCCGGAATTGGCTACGCAATGCAGAGTCATTCCAACGACATTCTGTAGCCCATCAGCGGAATTCTGTTGCAAATTCTTCTGCCGATCTGCAACCCTGCAAACTCTGTAACAGTTCCCTGTAATCTTGGTGACACTACAGTGTAACTAGCCTATAATACAAACCTATACTGTCGTTTTTGATATTTATGTGTAGATTATCAAAAAAAGAAACATTTATTCTATTTTTATCTGTGACCCAGATATGTTTAAATAACTTTTTAAACATAAAGCTATGCAGTATTTGAGTTCTATGTTTAAAAGTAAAGTAAAGTATTTCTCCTATATGCAAAAGACTTTAAATTTATTAACACCCCTCACACTGCAAAATGGTTTAGCCGAGCTCTACACTTGCACCTGTTTTGCCCTTATTCCCAAACTTTGAATCAGCTCCTAAACTTTTAGCCAAAACTTTTTCTCTGAAGTTTGTATCCTATTTCTGTCTGTGACAGCTTGGTATGTTTTCATTGTTTTCTTTGTAAATTAGCTTTGTACCTTTTTGTAAATAAAGTGTCCCTTTATTAGTCTGTTCATATATGCTTGAAACATCTCTAATGAAGTTTTGATTGCTGTGGAATAAGTAACTGATGATAGTTTTGTTAAAGTTATATAGCTTCCTTTGGGGGCCGATTTATTTCTTTCCTAATTAATGTTATAGGTCTAGGAATACAGCATGTAGTGGCAGCTCGATTTTAAGTTATTATATATTATTACCGTAACACAGGTTAGAAAATAATGGGGTTGTAATAGGAGTATTAAATGTGGATTTAATATCTAGGCCCCAAGCTAGTAAATGGCCAGGACCTAGGAGTTAGTAATAGTGAATTACACCAATCAATAAAAGTTCAGTTACTATTGCTTACAAGAGGACACTATTTATATCAAGTAAAGGCAGATATAAAGAGGGCCTAAGACCAACATAAATTTTCCACCCTTGGAAATTCATGTAGGGTAGGGAAGCCGGTATAGGCTCTGGGTGTAGATGGAAGCACAGATTCCAGTGATGTGGTTTGCTGATGGAATTCACATAATGTATCTCCTCTATGGGTAACATGGAGTAGAGAGAAGAAACTGACTGCCCACAATTACTTTTATAAGTAAATGTAGTAGATTTAGTAGTATTTATTTCATGAAAAAGGGTTTACTCAGATGTCAAGACAGTCTTAAAATGCAGACGTAAAACACGCAGAACCGGCAGGGACTGGCAAGAGCTATTAATATCAGTGATGATTGTCTTCATCAGATGGTGATTTTATCAGAGCAGGCAAGAGATTTTTGCTGAGGACTGAGACACTGTACCCATAGACATGAAGGAGAAGAGAAGCGCAGCCAAAGGGGAAATATATAGAGAGAGAGAGAGAGAAAGAAAGAGGGGAAGATGGGGGGACAACATATATATAT
>WWET01000046.1:637136-649856 GCA_011038615.1 Limnodynastes dumerilii | reverse complement strand
TATATATATATATATATATATATATATATAATTAATTAAGCAAACACATCTTAAATAGTGAAACATTTTATAAATACAGTAAATTTAACTAAGGTAGGTTAGTACAATGTGCTAATCTAGTGAATTTAGCATTACATACAGTATGTAGAGGATAATCTAGACATGGTCTATACATTCTTATTAACCCACACTGCAGAATAGTGTAAGTACAGCAATGCACATCCACACTTTGAAAAAGAAAGCTAAATGAAGATGTCTTTTGTTGTACATGCTTCTTCTCCCCCCATTAGGTCTGTCTGGTAGTCTCTCCCAACCCCCTCCTCTGGGACAGAGAGCACAGCACTAACAGCTGTGTAAAAGAAACCAAGGAAACAGTAAATATTCGCAGAATCCGGCTACAGAGAGCAGGGAGAAGAATACAAACTGCAGACGGGCTGTGAGGTTCCCGGAAACATGGCTGTGTGACTGAGGCCAGTGATGCTGATGCTGCTATGCAGCTAATGATTAATTGCACTGCTTTGGGGCCTGTACTGCGCATGCTGCAGGTACACACTGCTCCTCCATCTTATGCTTCCTGCAAATGCATCGACCAGGACACAGCCTTTCCATAGGCATAGCTGCATCCCTTGGTGGGTTATTCATTTCTCCAGTGATATTTCAGCTGGGAAGGAAAGACATATTGCTATTTACTGACTGAGGAGACATAACAAAATATGCAAGAGAGCTACCAGCAGCCAGGGGCTCGGTGATTCCTCCTCGGACCTTTCCTCCATCATGCACATGTAAAGGCAGCCTAACATTCTGCACCTGTTAAAAATGGATGTTTACTTGTCTGCTGCTCAAATTTGAAGAGAAGCCTTGAGTGAGCCCCAGGGTGAGTGTCACTACTACCCCTGCTGTATTTATTTCTTGTGCGTGTGTTTAGTGTAACGCCTCTCTGACACTGTCATTTGGATTGCGGTATCTTTCCCTTTATGATTGATTAGAGGGTCTAGGAGAGACGGAAGCAGTTTATAGGCTACTGTCATGCTCGTAAAACTATATAAAGTTTCTTGGATTTGAAAATGTGCTGCAAGGAGTGCTGGGAATTGTAGTCCACTTTGCTTTTCAGGCAGGAATGTCTTATTGGTTTCCTCAGGGTCAAATGCAGTTTTCTCCTGTGTCAGATGTAGACGTACAAGCACAATATGTATTTATCTCTCTACCCCTAGCATTTGTGTGTTTAATGGACTGACTGTTGTTTTGTTTTTTGCGCATATGAACATATTATTGAAAAATTCATCTAGAGTCCTGTGATTTCCCCTATTTTCCTTTGATAACATGTGACTTCAGTAAGTAAGGCTCCTCTATAATTTATGGCAGCAGAGATGCTGTAAATAATTGAGAATGACTGGAAATCAATGTGATTTACTGAAATTCTGTGAAAATTGAAAGGTCTGTTTAATGAGATTGCAGCAATGCACTTTGGTACTGTGTTCTACATTACTGGGGAATTTTTTGTCCACTTTAGTCATCAAGGAATTCAGTGTCCCTTATACCTTATGTTACATGATGTGAGTGTTTCCTTCAGGAATATTTATATATTTATTTGCTTTTAATCACCTGGATACATCTCATTAGCCTGTTTTTGTGTGTATTATAATTCAGGACCAAAAATAAGATCTTATGATGACCTATATAGTTCTATTTATGATTTTAGCTAGAGAATGATATGTGACAGTACTTGTAAGTCCAGTGTATATGGAAATTTTGGCCTTGTTGTTGACTGGATCTGAACAATCTGTTTGCTGTAATATACAGTGTTACAATGGGCATGATAAAGAAAACACAACTATTTATCTTGCCAAACTGATTTTTTTTCTATAATTTTTCATTAGGGATTGTTTATACAATAAGTCATCTAGCACCATCAAGTTATCTCTAACTTTATCATCTTGATTAATGTGCTTTCTACCTTACTGATCACTTAATGGCAGATAAACTGACCTTGACAATGAAGTTTCTTGTCATTTTGCCCTTTGAATTGGTAAATGGCAATGTGCCTATGCCTTCTAGAAACATCTATGGCTCATGTGCACAAGTAGAAGATAAAACAATCCAAACAAATATTTTCACTTTTCAGAGAAAATAGAGAAAAATATTCATACTTCCGACTGTAGGACAGTTTTAATCACACATAAACTCCACAGAGATTGTTATTGGTGTGCTGATTATATTCTATTATCGTGTCCAGTAGCAGAATAAAACTTAAATAGGATGTCTAAAGTTTTAAGGTTCACACTACATGTTTTTCTTACAATTATCGTTCAATCATATTATAAATGTGTGTGTGGAACAATATTGTGTAAATACAAACATTGATTGTATCTTTTAAAAATTCCAATTTTACAGATCAAACAATGGAACAATGTCAGAAGCAAAGATTTGTTTTAAAAATGCTGAGGGTAAATTGTGTGTAGTGCATACACATTAATCGCCATGCTTTTTCAGGACTTCAAATCATTTTAAGATATTACATAATAAAAAAAAAACATGTACCATTTACCCAGCTATAGATTTGAAGACTTTTTTTGTGGATAGTGGCAGCACTGAGCGGCATGTGGATAAAATTTTGGCCAATGAAGAGGCGATTTTATTTTCTTTATTGTAAGACAGGATGGATTATTATTTTCTGTCTATTATAGTATAGCATAAACTGGATTGTATTTCTGACAATAGTACTCGCAGAGGTAGCCATGAATGGTCATTTTATAATTTTAGATAGCTAAGGTTCTATGACCAATAATCAGAAAACCACAACCAAAGTGACAATTCACTTGACTCAGTAACAGGTACTAAGAAAACAGAAAAAACAAAGTTATTCTGACATATGGGGCAAGACGCTGCTGTAGTAACATAATACTGCCCCAGTCACATGCTGACACATTTAGTTCCCTCTACAGTCTAAATACAATTAGTTTTCATTCTAAAAAATCGTACCCATTAGCTACCTCTTGCTTATATTTGACATGGACACATCCAGAAACAGGACGACAAAATATATTGTTGAAAGTGTAAGCGGACATAGACTATCCTAAATGTTTTATGGACATTTGGTGCTCTCCTGTCATGCACAACAATGCCTCAATTTTGTTTTAGAGCAGTTTCCTCATGTTGTCCATAGAACTCTACTCTGTAAATATCTTAATCTAAAGAAGCCATTTTTGTGCAAGGAGTATGATTTGAAACTAATTGGATCCTCAGGCCACCTATTAGTTATGGGCTGTGATATTGTTCTTGGCCTATTTCTGTCACTTGACATGGCCATTTTCATATGATTAGTTAAGATGCACCTATGTTTATGATTTTTTCTTACTAATGCCAGGGTACATTTGCCTTACTCTGCTTTTCTTTGTATCGATTGAGTCTTGGACATGTTGGTGACATGTATTGGTTATCTGACATCTTTGGGTGAACAAGCTGTGCAGAGCTCAAGCTTAACAAGCATCTGCAGTTCTAATATGACATCTTTCTTGGTGAATAATAAATGGTTTCTTTCTGAAACTTTTTGAGTCTAGGAAAATACTTGTTTTGCATGCATAATGTAACAATATTATCTGGTATTATTTATGCTGTTTAACGATTGGTTATGCAAAGGTACAGTACTATATTAAAAGTACAGCTCCAGGCTCTAAAAATACAACATAACAGGAAATTATTTACTACACTAAACAAAATTGTTCAAATGCAGGACAAACACTAATTTCACACAGATAACTGTAACGTATATCTAGTTTTTAATGGGACAGTTACTAAGATGAATGGTAATGTCTTGTGTGAAGCAGGCCTGGGCTCAAAAAAGCACTAGGAAGGGAAGCCTAGAGGTACATACTGTAAAATGTCTGGAGAATAATAGATGGAAGACACATCAGACCTTTCATGTGTATTGCTCATACTGGCTTGGAGTGTATTCTGTTACTCTTTTGGGCATTGTGAGGTTGTTCAAATCAGCTGATTAAAAAATAAATAAAATGATAATGGGGAGACAGGTAGGTAAAGGAGGGGGATACAACAAACAAGAATCCTACTCACGAATGTTTACAAGTACCGTACATTACAGATTTAGGATACCAGGAATGCATAAGAATTCCAACTAGTTCCTATAAATATTTTCATTAATAAACAAAAATGTTGTATGTACTGACTAGTATAAGTAGACATAAATAAGCTTTGCACATTCCCAGAATAAGTAAATAAAGAGCCCATGTGTGAACAGATTAATGCAGAGGTAAAACCATAAGGCAAAACCCTGTGTGACAGGCGGAACTAGCGAGTTGTGGGCCCAGGTGCTAAAAATATGCTTTGGCCCTGATGATATCCCAGGTAACCCGGTGGGGAGCTTTGGCAGTGCGGTGATGACGGCTGTGGGCCCTTGTATCAGCATGGGCCTCGGTGCCGTTTCACCAATGGTAGGTCCGCCCCTGAGTACAGATGTCGTAGCCTGGTGATCACGGTACAGTAAAAATAATTTCTGTTGTGATGATGCTATAATTCAGATTTGGCTTTCTGGTTACTAACCTGCAAAGCCCTATTGCTGTGTTGTACTGCTCAAAGCAATGTGTTATACAATGCTATGCCATACCACTATTTTTACTGATTTAAATGATAAACTATAAATGTTTATTCAGTTATATTATTTTTCTATGTGTCCATAGCACCTCTTCTACGTCTCCATACCATCACTTCTAGATTTCCACTTTCACCAGTGCTGTGTTGAATATTCAGGAACTGCAAAACAGCCATTTTTTTTATAGTGTTAAGGTCCATACTTCTCGTTCAAAACACAGGTGAAGGAGTGTCTTGAATGTGTGTGTACACATGTGTGTATGCTGCAGCTATCATGCCTAATCACACCTTTTAAAAAGTTTAAACGATCAAGCCATTCAATAATGAAGGCTCAACCGAAAATCATGTGTAGTGTGTATGCAGCCTGACTGGCAGTTAAAGTGATCTATAATGTCGCCATCATTTAAAAATATGTAGTGTGTATGGGCTTTACTGTTTTTTAATTATAAAACAGCACAGTACTCTGCAAGCTGGACAGTGAGGATAACAGAGCTTATGTAACACTGGTCTCTAAAAGGCAGACATAAATACAAATACACACTATGGGCCTGATCCAGACCTACGTAAAAACGGCCATTTGTACTTACTGCGATTTCCCTAGGGCAGATGTTACGCTCATGTTATGCTCCGAAATGCTGAGCATATGGGCCTTGATCGTAACATCTTCGTAAATACGGTTGAGGGGGCGTGCCTGCCATACGAAATCCATAAATACGCACCGAGGGCGGGGTGAGGCAATTAAATTGTTAAGTATGGGCGTGCTAAGTGCCGTAACTACGCATTGAGCTTATGGACGCCCGCGGTTACGTTCAGAAAAGTTAGGGTAGGATTTGCTGGGCGTAAGAAAGCAAAACTAAGTACGACCAAGGGGAGTGCCGAGGGGAGTGCATTGTAGGTACCCTGCGCACATGAGCGTTTCATGAGCATAGGTCTGGATCAGGCCCTATGGCCAAGTTATAACAACTTTAATCTTAGTGCCAATTCTAATTGAGAAAATGATATTACAGTAATGGTTTTGAATATAATGGCATATGAAACTGTATTACATAATTAAGACTTTTGGCAAACAGTATGATCTTCCTTCAGGTGGGTGCATACCAAAAACCATACCAGCCTTACTTAGGAACACCCAACTCTGGGAAAAAAGGTTCTCACAAACGTCTCATATTTATTAATATACTGTGCAAGGTGTAGGTGAACTGAAAGAAAGAAGGTATATAAGCAAATATGCACACCTAGATACATTTTGCTAACACCATCTGATGTGAGAACTATTCAACTAGGCTGTTGTTCAGTAAATGCATACTTTTGTCCCTTATTTCATTTTAGGGGGCATTATGAGTGTGTTAAAGTCTGTAAATTTACTAAAATAGAATTTTACATTTCTATGAATTAAAAGTTGCACATTAAAGAAGTTCAGAAGTTCCTTGTATTCTTTATTTAAAGAATCTTAGCTATAAAATGGTTGTGAAATGCAGGGTTTACATGTAAAAGTGCCACTGTATATTATTTGTGCTTTGGCAACTAACCAGTCCCAGTCTAGACTCCACTTGTAGAATACCAATTCACATTTTTACAGGTGTTGGTTAAAACAAAAAGAGACTAATTGCTATGTGTGAATAGTATATGTAGCAAACTTTCTATATTTAGTCCACCATTTTGTTCTACTAGGTACTGGTTTCTTTTTGTAAATAGTTTTCTTTTCCCTGTTCTGTCAGTGAAGAAAGATACCATGTTATGGATTATTATTATGTGGACAAAATATAACAGTTCCAAAGGGATAGTGTTTATCATTACATAGGGAATTCTAAGTAGACAAATATAACATGGGCCTTCACTTCAGTTGCGTTTAACAGCGGGATCAAACTGTGGGAATGAAGGGATGGGACAGGAAAAGGCAAATAAAGCAATAGTTACATTTCACATGCATTTGGCATCTTTCAAAACATTGGACTTTTTAAATGGATCCCCATGTGTAATACAAACTGATCTAGTCACTGAGTCAGGTTACAAATGGGTGAATGAATTTACCAGAGAAACGCTTTCTGCGCGGTTAACATTGATTCCTAGACTGAATCATTCTCACAGCCTTTGCTTTCTCTTGGATTTTTATTTGAGTGCGACGTCTGTAAATTTATTACTTTTGTTCTGGCAGCACTAGAAACTTTTGCCACTTTCTAAATGAGTGATAACAACAACTCTAGTGCTGTGGACTTAGTTACAGCTGTCTCTTTTTTTTTGTTTAGTACGTGGTAAAAATGAGGTACCTAGTGCTGCTTTCTCCCAATAGCAGACAGGGATTATTTAATATGAAAAAAAGAGATATGTAGGTCTATGAATAGAGCGCGGTGATAACGGCAATGGATATTGCATATAGTCTCAGTTCGTACAGAGTTAAAGTAGCTCACAGTTCTGAAGTCCCGTTTGATGTTTTAAGATGTAAAGTCTCAGGATTCGTTGCGCTCCCAGTCCTTTCTCTCCTTCTATTTTCTCTGGAGTTAGCGTCCTCCTCGTGCAGGGTGCCCGGGCTCTGTCAGCGGTCTGATCAGCTGGTGTTTACAGCAGTTCAAAGGATTCTTCCGGGTGTCGGGCTGAAGGGTGCTGTCCTCCTACGGCTCCGTTCTGCGCATCCCCCGTGGAAGAAAGACAGACAGAGAAAACAGCGCCAGGCCCTGGTGCAATAACGTTTATTGGAAACAATAAAAGCAAGATATCTTTATAGATATATACTCACAATAAGAGTTCTTGTTAAAATCACATAAAGGTTTCTTTGAATATTTCACACAACACCATATAATAACCTATTCTGGGTCAATGGCCAAAAGTCCCTAGGTGATGTATATGGGTTTCTAGGATAAGGATATACTTCCAACGCGTTTCAACCGTAGTGTCAGTCTTTTTCAAGGCTATAAAGTGTGGTATCCTATGATCCTATTTATGGTGGTTAGACTCCGCCCCTCACAAAACTTATGAAGTAGTAATTATACTTTTAAGCAGATAAATTGTATCTGCTATGTCTTAAAAATATTGTGTCATATAATGGAACTTGTATTATTCTTTTTAGCCCGACACCCGGAAGAATCCTTTGACCTGCTGTAAACACCAGCTGATCAGGCCGCTGACAGAGCCCGGGCACCCTGCACGAGGAGGACGCTAACTCCAGAGAAAATAGAAGGAGAGAAAAGACTGGGAGCGCAACGAATCCTGAGACTTTACATCTTAAAACATCAAACGGGACTTCAGAACTATGAGCTACTTTAACTCTGTACGAACTGAGACTATATGCAATATCCATTGCCGTTATCACCGCGCTCTATTCATAGACCTACATATCTCTTTTTTTTCATATACTATTATTGTATTGGGCAACTGTGTGCAAGCCCTATCTTGGTCTAAAGTGAGCAGCAGATACGGAGGGAGCGCTGCAAATCCCGTTAATACATTTTTATAACATTTGTAACAAGGGATTATTTAATATCAACGCTTTATTCTGCAATAAATGACAGTGTGGAAAAACAATAAATACACATTCAATATGTATATAGGATAAAGAACATGTGACACAATGGACCGTATTCAGACTTAATAAAGTTTGGCAACTTACGCATGCCGTGTGCATAAGTTGGTGTTTGTTTGCAAACAGTATATGTGTGCGGCAAATGTTACACATCGGATCTCAGTGTGCACGGAGTTGATTCCTGCATGTGCACAACTCTGTATGGCAGGGTATGACAACACTGCGTGCATGCAAAAATACGCAATATGGGTGGCGGAAGGCATTTAAATTGTACAGTATGCGCTGGGTTAGACACTTCTGCACGCCCGAGGACTACGTCCGAACAACGATACTCACAGAGAAGTTAAGGTAGGGCTATGGTCGCGGAAGTCAGCTAAATTCTATAAGTAAGAGGGGAGTGTTATGGGAGTGCACTAGCCTACTGAATATGGTCCAATAACACTAAACAGTCTTCAGTAATCACTGGATGCTCCCCTTAAAATACAGTGCCTTGCACAAGTATTCATGTTTTTTTGCCTCACAACCTGGAATTAAAATGGATTGTTTGCAGGTTTGCATCATTGCATTCACAGAACATGGCTACAACTTTGAAGGTGTTTTTTTTTATTGTGAAGCAAACAACAAATAGGACAAAATAACAGAAAAGTTCTGCGTGCATAACTATTCACCCGCTAAAGTTAGTACTTTGTAGAGCCACCTTTTGCGGTAACTACAACTGCAAGTCGATTTGGATACATCTCTATGAGCTTTTCACATCTTGCCACTAGGATTTTTGCCAATTCCTCAAGGTAAAACTGCTCCAGCTCCTTCATGTTGGATGGTTTCCACTTGTGAACAGCAATCTTCACGTTTGACCACATATTCTCAATTGGATTGAGATCTGGGCTTTGACTAGGCCATTCCAACACATTTAAATGTTTCCCCTTAAACCACTCGAGTGTTGCTTTAGCAGTATGCTTCGGGTCATTGTCCTGCTGGAAGGTGAACCTCTGTCCCAGTCTCAAATCGCAGGCAGACTGAAACAGGTTTTGCTCAAGAATATGCCTGTATTTAGCACCATCCATCTTTCCAGATTAACCAGAGCACTGATAACTTAAACATTTCTAATTCTCGTTAAAAAGAACTTAAGATATATATCTAAAAAAAGGTTTATTAGCAAAATAAATACAAGCGCTGTGATAACATTGGCCCAGATCCAGAACAACGCTTCTGAGTGAATTTACGCGTGGCGGAGACGTAAAATCGCCTTTTGGTAAGTACTGCGCATGCGCACCATAGAAAATACGCACAGTAACGTAGCGTAATTGTGAACGTATAGGCCATTCACGTATGTGTCATGTAAATACTTACGTGTGGGCGTGCCAATTTTACGTGAGTCCAAAATACGTCTGAAATACGTTAAGTTGGCGGGGGTTTGTATTTAAAGTGTACAGTATGGGCGTTCTTAGCTGCGTAAATTCGTGTTGCCCATACGTACGTGTGCGTATCACTGCGGTTACGTTGGCAAAAGTTAAGGTAGAGTTTGGAAAGCGTATATTGACAAAATACGTACGTTCAAGGGGTGTTACTAGGGGAGTGTATAGAATATACGCACATGAAAATACGCGAATAAACATACGGCAATGTAGTTCTGGATCTACCCCATCGTCACCAAATTTAAAAAATTTAATTCTGCCCTTTAGAGGCAGAACTTTTACATTTATAGCAATACAAAATAGGCTGACTTACAATCCACATGTCACATATCAATTGGTTGAGATATTGACGTGGCGTTTCATAGTCCTAGAGGTTCCCGAATGTTAAATGGAGAAATTCCAAAATCCCTTTTAGCCATGGAGGGGGGAGAGTCTTAAAACTGTTACTTAAGTATTTGTTCACTAAAATTCCTCTTTGTCCCTGCTGCCCATTTCTTGAAAGTGTCCATTTTAACCTTTTTGAAAGGTTCTTTTTGTTTTATAATTAAATTAATTTTCTCATACAATTCCTATACTAAAATTAAACAGTAAATAAGCATCTAAATCTAAACAATTCTATAATAACACCTAATATTTATATATCTAATGTTAATTTATTGACTTTATCCAAAATTTCTCTTTAACAGCACCGTCCTCCATACATTTGTGGAGTCATCCACATGCCTTTTGGCAAACTCAAAACGTGCCTTCTTATTTTTACACTAAATAATGTCTTTTTTCTGGCCACTCTTCCATAAAGCCCAGCTCTATGGAGTGTACGGCATATTGTGGTCCCATGCACAGATACACCAGTCTCTGCTGTGTAACTGCTGCTCCTTCAGGGTTACCTTTGGTCTCTGTGCTGCCTCTCTGATTAATGCCCTCCTTGCCCAGTCTGTAAGTTTTGGTGGCCAGTTCTCTCTCTGGCAGGTTTGTTGTGGGACCATGTTCTTTCCATTTGAAGATGATGGATTTAATGGTGCTCCGGATATTTTTTTTATAACCCAACCCTGGCTTGTACTTCTCGACAACTTTGTTCCTGACTTGTTTGGAGAGCTCCTTGGTCTTCATGGTGTGATGCCTCTTGCTTAGTGGTGTTGCAGCCTCTGGGGCCTTTCAGAGAGTGTGTTTATACTCACAGATCATCTGACACTTGAAGGTGGACTTCATTTCACTAATGATGTGACTTCAGAAGGTAATTGGTTGCACCAGAACTTTTGAGGGGCTTCATAGCAAAGGGGGTGAATACATATGCACATGTCAATTTTCAGATTTTTATTTTTTTTTTAAATCTTTTTTATTTTTCCCATTTCACTTCACCAACTTAGACTATTTTGTGCAGATCCATCACATAAAATTCAGATAAAAAAATAAAATAAAATTACAGGTTGTTATGTAACAAAATAGTTAAAAAGCTAAGGGAATGAATACATTAGCAAAGCACTGTAGGTCCTGAATTGCAGTCAATAATATCCAAATCAGTCTGATAGATAAGTCTATCATATGTTTCACAGAATGGCCTGTTACTCCCCAAAATTATATGAGATGGGTCACAAAAACAGGTCCATGTATGTGATGATTCCAATAGATGTCTTTCAAAGAACGCCTTGAAGCAATGATGGATGCGTTGTATAGTGATTTGTCATACTATAGGGAAACAAGTCATCAGCTGTATTTTGTATTAAGCAGAGCTTATATTGCGACTTTTGCATATAATATTCAGTAAAATGAGGATTAATATGGCAAATTTTTACCTCCTCTGAGGTTTACACGCTGATGCTGCATCAATTCCCATATGGACCAGTCCCCCGCTAGGAACAAAGCTGTGTTCTTTGGGCGCCTTAGCCAGAGGGAGCTCCAGGCAACCAGGCTGCAAGACTCCGATAACAATTCCAAAGCTGGGAATGAGGTTTTAGACCAGAGATCATTGTGGGCACCTACACATTTCACCCCTCTATGTGGGGGCTTCTTCAGAGTCACCTTGGTAGCTCTGATATATAAGATGGCTCAGCAACAGCAGATTTAAATGTCTATTCCATATTTCAAGGTGTTTAGACCGGCGTTAATAATGCTCATTGGACAAGCTGCATACAAAAGGGAGGGCGGCGGAGAGCTGTCAAGCTCACTGCTTATCCTGATGCTGGTGTAAGTTGATAATTGAAGTATACAATTTGCCATATTAGTTTAGAGTTGAATTGCATGGGGAGATACATTACTTGTTACATTATTTATGCTTTGAATCAAACATGCAATAACCTTCTTATTTGTTATGGGACACATTAAAAATGTAATAAAAAAAATTAAAGAAACCAAAGAATATGTGCTTCATTATTATAACTAACATTTTTGGCCCTTTACATGCAAATTGGCGTTTGGTATGTTGTGATTCTTTTTAGTACTGTATATTGTAAATCTGACAAATTTGTAGGTATTAAAACTAATTAAGTACACAGCTGATGTTGGTTGGTGACATCTTGAAGTTACTTCACAAGGGAACATGAATAGATTAGCAGTGTAGGGTTGGTTGGGAAAGAACATGAAGATATTGATTTTTATTTTATGATGACCTGGTCAGCTTTAAGATTGGAGCTTCTCAACAAATGATGGAATTTGCAGGACAATAAATGTAAATGAGAATTATTGACTGGAGAAGACATATTTACCCATCCTGAGAGGTTACTCTACTATCAAATAGATATATCTATAGACTAATAAAACTGTAAGCTTGCAGGCAGGATGCTGCTTGCTACTACTCAGGCATGTTATATTGATTGTTAAATTGCTACGTTTCTAACCGAAACAAGAGAAAGTGCCCCAGCACTTTAGCCATTACCCAGTAACCATTACCCGGTGTTTTGTCATTCTATCTGTAAAACAAAACACTGAAACATTAGTTACATTGGCATTTGGATTAACTCTAAAGTGTCAGTGTCCCTACATTGGGTCATATATCTGTCTGTGCTTTACTTTACAGATATAATTAGTTACAGATTAATGGTTGGACATTGAATGAAAATATTTTAGCGAGTTAGCACATATTTAGAGCATGTAGTGTAAAGTACAAAAAGTGGGCTCACAGTGAATGCAGCCTGCCAGGGTGATGAAGCATGTTCCACACTGTACTAAAATAAGCAAATTACTATA
>WWET01000046.1:612886-637001 GCA_011038615.1 Limnodynastes dumerilii | reverse complement strand
ATAAAATATATATAAAATCACCACCCAGCAGGCACACAGTAGTGATCTTAAAACTCACAATAAATATCTAAAAAAATTAAAAACTTTAACCAGCGGTGAAATCTTTGAATACTTCTACAACATGTATAAAAATAAAGTGAATAGATAAAAAAAATTCTTAAAGTTAATAAAAAACAGAGGGAGTCTTAAAATATAAATATACACAGATGAATAAATAAGCACAGTCCTTTATGAAATGTGTAGTTCTGTGTCCACAAACGAGTAGGTGTGAAGTTGATACTCTTTAAGACTTCTGGGAAATCAGTGATGTTAATGTGTCCAATTTTCTATAGAGGCTGGCAGAAAAAGTTGATACTGTAACCTAAGTCAATGTAACAAAGTATCTATAATATCGTGTTGACACTGCCGCCCCGGCTAAAACCTGGGATTTGAGACCCGGGTTATTGTCGGGCCACACATCAGCCCGGCTCCTCAGACCCTGTTCAGACTGCTGCTTAGACCTGAAAAAATTTCTGGGTCAGGGACGTTCATACTGAACACAAACAAATTACGTCAATCAAGTAGATTATGTGCTACTCGGTTGAAAAACACACTGGCGGCTACCTGGGTCTGACACAGGAATAACCCTGCAAATGTCCTGGGTCTGATTCCCGGGTCATTAGGCATGCCCATTCACACTGAACCCCGACCCAGCTCATTAGGGCTTGCCCCGGCAATATCCCGGGTTTTTTGTGAATAAAACAAATGATTAGGAAATCCTTTGGACGGGAGAGACACCAGGCACTTCTTTATATTTTGAGGACCATGTCTATTTCCAGTTGCAGTTAGGATCGGTCACCCGATTGTACTTCTTTCTTTTTTTTATGTAGCATAAACAGAGCCTTATTTGTGCACATTTTAGTTTTTCTGTAGACTAACAATGTATTCTTTTTTTAAAATTATTTGTAGGTCTGAAATTAATGTATCGAGATGAAGTTCATTTTGGGGATTTTGGTGTTCCTCGTGTTTTCCTTGTGGCTAGATGGAGTTCATTCTAAAGAGAAGTCCTCAAAAAAAGGAAAGGGGAAAAAGCAGCAATATCTCTGCCCATCGTATGTACATCTTTATTCTGCATGTTTCTATTCATATTTTATTTCATACTACTTGTATTTAGAGGTTTTGTATATAAATACTAAACTAAGAATTGGCTCACTTGGACATTAACCTGTTAAAATAAAATAAAGTGTATTATCAGTAAATCTAGGATGGAGTAGAAGTTTACACCTGGGCAAAACAATGTTGAATTGCAGGGGAGGCGAGTTTCATCAGGGGGGGATGTTTCCTAGCTCAAGCCTAAATAATCAGTGTAAAAGTAAAGTTGGTCAGTATCCATGTGCAGTAAAAAAAAAAAAATATTAATATTCTCTGCATGCAAAGTCTAAAATTACTTTTACTCTCCCAGAATTACACCATGGTTTTGTCCAGTTCTGATAATTCCAAGTTATTACAGCAATGAGACCCTGTATTGTTCAAGACAACATATTATATTATGCTATCCAAATTTCAGAAGTCATTTCATCAGTATACATCTAAGCTAGGATCTTTCTGTTGGAATTAATTTTAATTAATTTTAATCTTCAGTGTTGGTCTTAAAATATTCAGCTGTGTGCTTCGTTTGACTTCACTGCCTTTGTTTCTCAGTTATAAATTATTTTGTATAAAAATATAAATAATATTATTATATAGGTTTGAGAGAAAAATAAGAGCCATTATATATCATATATAAAATTTGTAGAGATGTTTGTAATAATATAGGGTTTTATTTAACTTATGTGAATATCTGGTGGTTCTAGCCTATTTCTTCCATAGTGCTAACCCAATGTGATGGAAAAATGAGAAAGCATCAATAAATTACTTGTGTTTTGGTGTCCACATAATAGGTAAAAAGCCTAGGTGGCTAGCTTTTTAGCATTTTGTAAATCTAAAGTAAAATAAAAAGACACAACACACCTAGATCCATAATTCTTGGACTTGTCTGTTTAAATGCAGAGTGTTTCAGGTTCAGATTTGACAATTTAAATTTCAGTTGACTCACGTGTTATTAAGAGTATAGGAACAATGGGCCTGACCTGCCGTAGTAACTGCTGAAAAGCCGATCTGCGCATGCGCCAGGTAGATGTTACCTGGCGTAACTACGGAAACGCCCAGTCGTGGATCGGGCATCCGTAGTTACAGTGTAGTAACTCGCCGTTACTACGCAAAGTTTAGTGTAGGGAGGCGGGGGGAGGCAGGGTAATGAGGCTGGGAGGGCGGCGTTTGCTTAACTACGCCGCCGTCCCAGCGTAGTTACCCTAGCTTACGCCGGCTGAAGTTAGGGTAGACTTCAGATGGCGTAAGCGAGGGTAAATACGATGGGGCAGGGGGAGTGTCAGGGGGAGTCCCACGATGTTACGCTGAGCGTACTAACGTAGGTCTGGATCAGGCCCAAGGTACATATCATGTTTTAATCACACCGAAGAAAAACATGTGTAAAAACTCGCCTCAACGTATAATGAATCTATAGCAGAGCCATAGTTAACTTCTTTCATTCACACTATTAATACAATGGATTCCTGTACTGTATATAAAAGGAACAAACTTGACATGGTGTTATATATTTGTAAATAAAAATATTTATTTGTGTCTCCTTAAAAAGAAAAATTTGAAAGAGATAGAATATATATTTCGATTAGATGGAGATATTAATGTCTCAAAGATCCAGGTATTGATACATTAGTAACTAAATGTAGTGTGTCCCAATGTCCTAATAGGAAAATAACTGGTATATTGCTAGAGGCTTTTACATCCTTCCACAAGGGAAATTACATTCATTCCCTATGCCATTTTTTTAATGCACCGAATATTTTTTGTTCCAGAATTACAATATTTCAAGCTTATTAATTACTGATCTTTTAACTATACAGAGAAAAGAAATGGGATTTATATATATGTGAATAAAGTGAATATTGGTGGGAATGTTAAGAACAATGGACTGGACCCAGACCCCCGCACGATTTCCATGCAGGGGTCTGAAAGGACGCACAGAAGAGGGGAGTGTAAGCCTCTGTTAAACCCCTCTCTCATGCGGGGTTCTAGACACTTACGTTTTGAGAACCCTACCTTAATTTCTTCCTGCTTCTCCCTGCTGTCCCCCACTCCAGTCCCTCATTTACATGCCTATCCCCGCCTGTATGGTAGGGATAAGGCATGCTTAAGTAAACTGAGTTCTGTACGTTAGAAGTTACGTTAGCGTAATTTCTGGTGCGAACTTACGCCGATGTCACTTGTAAGGGGACTTACTTAAGTCTGGATCTGTGCTAATGTTATGGACAAAACAGGAATATAAACTAAACTGAACAAAAAGTCCGTGGTTATTTATACCCACAAGACCAGGCTTGCCTTTGCTGGTGCGTGCTATGCTGTTCCAAACCCCCTCCAGACCCATCGGAACTGGATCCAGAATTAAGAGCCCATTCCGTATATTAGCATTTGCAACAGAGGCTAATGTACATAATTTGTTGTCCAGAATTCCGTACATGCAGGGGAATGCACGCCCACTCTCTAAATACTTGGGACAACTACAGTTATTAGGTGTATGGTATCCCTTACGCTACATCCCTGTTTCTAAATGTCACAGTTTGCACAAAGCGTGGCATTTGGATATTTCTGCAAATCTAGCCCTTAGATAGAGATAATAAACATTATGACTTTGTCCCATAATTTTTACAATTTTCCAGAATTCCTGGATACCATGATTAAAGTCAGCCCTGAACACCTTTGCTTTTTAGACATGAGCTCAGCATGGAGTCAGTCAGCCATGTATTGAAACATGTCAGCATACATGCATTTTTAATCACTGTGATTCTTGATCACTTTTTTATTTTTAGTATGATAATTAGGTGAAAAGCATGTTGCAGGCTTTAATGTCAAGTCTAGAGAGACAAACAGGGAACGTCTGAATAGGATAGGCATTTTGTGGTCTGCTAAAGGTTCCAAGGCCAAGACAAACCGTAAGGGCAAGGAAGGGCAGCCCTGTCTAATGCCCCTTTATATTTAGATAGGTGAAGAGATATAATTTTTGATACCTGTGTATAGGGATCATATCACATTTGGATTGTGGCCTTGAAATTTGCCAGGAAATAAAATCACCTTAGAGTTTCAAATAGGTGGCATCGTTTCACTAGGTCAATATATGGAATTTGCCTATCTGGGGCAGTCTAATTAACTCCCTAAAGAAGACTTTTTTCAAACTGTCAATCGTATGTTGATTGCACATGATCTTGTAAATGTTTTTACATTTCTATCATCTGTTACCCCATCTGTTCCAGTTTACTATCTGGCCCTATAAAGGCCTTCATGACATCCTTAAAGAGACTGGACACCAGTATGCCTGTTTTATTGCCTAGATGATCATTCCTATGAAAAATACGCTTGTCGTCTATTCTGGCCACCATGCTGGGACAGTGTGTGATTCTAAGACTGCTATGCCTCTGTTAGGTTAGTCCATGCATTAAGAGATCACTATGTTAGGGTTTTTGATATGATACCTCCTCTAAATATAGATGTGACTGCCTGGCAGACAATAGTTGTCGCTCATGTGAAATATATTATTGTGTACGTAATTCATCCATGTTGCTTTTAGCATGTCCTGCAACTGCAGAGAGTTTGTATTGTGTGTGATCTGATGGGTTCAATATCTGTGGCACTAGTTTATCTGAGTCCTACAAATATTGCTTGACAGGGAGCCGTCATATAATCATATAAATTCCCTATGTAGTAGGTGCTAACCCTTCAGATGTTTAAGTGATGTAGTTTCTGTGTTAGAATTTTGGGTATGGAGATTTTACAATTCCTTTAAGGCTGCCTATCCATATGAGGGGTAGATTGCCTGGTCAAAATCTGCTCCCACTATAACTTTGCTTTCTGCCTTTACAACCTGACCAGCAATGATAAAGAAGACAACGCTATTGGAGTTGTAGGCATACAGGTTACAAATTGTGTATCTGGCAGAGTTGGTGGAAACATTATTATAACGTATCTTCCAGTGTGGTCTATATTCTTAGTGTGGACTGATATATAGACCCTTGTATTAGTCTGAAACACTACCGTCAACAACGAGTTTAGATATCCCAAATTCTATAAGGATATTTTAAGGTATTCATATCTAGTAGGTCCATACCTGTCCATACAGGTAGTAGTGTAGCACAGTGGAAGCTCAAGACCATATGTGATGTAGTTTAGTTCTTATAAATGGTCTGAGGTGTAACCTTAGATATTGGCCCTGTGTGCATAGATGCCGACAGTGGCGGTCAGAGAAATGCTGTTTGTGGGATAAGATAGAGAAGCTCTGGGGAAGACAAATCAGTAAATAGTAAATTAATAATAAACATAAAAAGTAATCTAAAGGAAGGAGCCCTTTACGCAACTTGGCAAATAGAAGTTACTGTGGCAGAAGTAACTATGCATGCCCATTACAACACTAGTCTAATGCCACTTTCACATCACCACAGTGCAGAAAGCCGTTTTTTTTAACCCGTTATATTGCCATGTAAAATGGCAGGTTAAAAAATTATTAAACCCCTTTAAATCCAGCTCCTGGAAATTCCTGGGTCAAAGCCTTTCACACTACGGGTCTCATTTACAAGAAACGATTTGTTAAAAATCGCCATAAATTGTGTGATTTGACCCTCTAAACTCACATTGTGGTATTCACAAAGGGTCAAATCGTGTGAATTGTGTTTAAAAAAATCGCCATGGGAAACAATGCTGGACAGAAATCGTCCAGATGTTTGCCATTCAAAACATAAAAAAAAAAAATTGTTGTATTCACTAAAGGCGATTTGAAGAAATCGCCTTTAGTGAGACATGAAATCACACAAAAAAAATCGCAGCCAGAGAGGTGCAATTTTATTGTGATCTCCCGTTCCTGACCATCAAAAACATGTCAATATTACTTGACATGTGTTTGTGTGTGAAAAAAGCAAGTGCTGCATGGCTGAAAGCCTTAGCCATGCTGTCCTTATAGAACTACAAGGCTAAGCATTGATTTAGCCCTTTAAAAATCGCAGCAACTCGTGTGATTTGATTTAAATCGCGGTAAAATCGCATCTTTGTGAATACCGCGATTTAAACCAAAAAATCGCGGCTAAATCGCGGCAAAAATCGTTTTTTGTAAATAGAGCCCAGAAGGGCTGACCAGAAAAATTCCGGGTCTGTCTTGACAGTGTGGCTCCTGGAGAGTGATTTGTGTACTATTGCAATAGCATTAGTACACAAATCCCTCCAATCAGATAAAAAAAAACCCGGGTGGAACCTTTCACATTGCACCCCTTCCCATGTTTGCCCCGGAAAAAAACCCTTCATTTTTCCCAGGTCCAATTCCCAGGTCATTAGAGGGGACCTTTCATTTCACCACCAAAACCCCACCTGGGTTTTTAGTGGCGATGTGAAAGGGGTATAATTGACTAAACCCCCAGGAACCCCTGTAACCTTAGAGAAGATATATATGGGTTTATCATAAGCTTTATCAGAGCAAAAACAATTCTAATTGGGTTAGCAAGTTCACCCTAAACTTAAATGACATTGTCAAGCATCTTAAGGAGGGTTGCACACCCAGCTGAGCACTATGGACAAGATTCAGAGTTTGAAAATAAGTGAGGAAAAATACACCTGGTCAAAACCATGTAGATTTCAGGAGGGAGTCAAATGAATTTTATGCATGCAGCGAGAATACATTGCTTGTGCTTATTGCACACATATATAATGACCAACTCCACTTTTACACTGATATTTAAACTTGGGCTGAGAAATATCACCTTTCAACTATAATACTGTTTCCAACAAATGAAATATGACTCCCCTGATAGCCACATGGTTTTGCCCAGGTGTAACTTTTCTCTCTTATTTTCAAACTTTGAATCAGGGTTTATGTTTCAAGGTAGTACATGGGGGAAAGTGCCATAAACTGCCATAAACTAATAAGCATTTGCCTTACTATCTGTAAAATAAAATGCTGAAACTTTAGTTACACACATTTGCAAATATATGATTATCCACCAGCCATTTTCAAGACTTTTTGCTCAGGTGGCCCTATTTATGAACAGTGAGATTCCCTATATTGGGTCATATATCATGTGTTTTTAAAATGAGAGGTAAACACACCTAAGGCACCCTTAAAGGCCTACAAGATAACTTCCATGGACCAACACCCCATCAGCTACTGATCCCAGATATGTTTCCAAAAAAAGTTACACAAAATGGTAGTTGGTCAAATCAATGTATTGGTGAATACGGACAGTAGCATGAAAGGCAGGGGGTAATCTGCACAGAAAGAAATGAAAACGTACCCCAGCTACTATTAACCAGTAGCTAACTCGCTGTTCTATCTGTAAAATAAAATGCAAAACCTTATTTACACACATATGCAAATATAAGATAAGCCAGCAGGCACTGTCAAGACTTATCTGCTGATTTGGTCCTAGCATTTAATGGTAAGAGTCCCTATATTGGGTCATATATCATATGTTATTAAAATTACAGGTTAAACACATCTATGGAGGATGCAGCTCCAGTAACAACTACCCATGTGGAGACTGGTGCTATTGTATGCTTAAAAATCTGCAGGCCTTCTTATAAGGTGGGTTGGCCAGTGAAATGAATATGTCTCAGTTCCTATCTGGCAGGTTCCACGCAACTACCACAATGGCTTGTGAATATTATGGAGAAAGGTTGAGGGGGGAAACTTCAAGTACGTCTCTTCGGGGTAAGGGAGGATACAAGCCCAAAATCTTAGAGGAGCTATGGCCACTTGTGGTTCTCCAAGAAGATCCTATCCTGGGCACACAGTGTGCTCCTCAGTGTCAGAAAGTCAGCTGGCAAGTTCAGATAGATTTATTTGTTTCTATCAGACCTTTTAAAAAGGGAAAATGGAAATTCACAAAAAATAGATTAGTTGTTCTACTATACAGCACCATAGGGGGGAAAAATATCAAGCAAAGGGAATTTTGGTATATCTTGTGCTGGTAACAAGGCCTTGACTGATGAACCCCAACTATGTTGACCTCCAATTCACATGCTCTCCGATAAAATGTAAAGCTGTAACTTGCACCTTCCTGGCCCTGGTTCAGGTTTTTATGCATACATATTAGATGCTGAGTGTTTGTTGTGAACGCATACTTTGTACAATAAAAATAAGCCCATTAGGTCCTTTATATACGTTTTGCATTTTTATTAAACCTCAACCCACAATCTGTAAACCACACCTATAAATTAAAGATTGCATTACTCAGATAAGAGCCACTCTGCATTGCTTACCTCCCATGCTTGCATATGTCATTTACTCAAAGTATAATATTGCCTTTCAACTGCACAACAACACTTTTTTTTTTGCTAACATTGTGCCAAAAACAGAATAAAAAGACAAGCATAAAAGATGTCTAATTAAAAGCTTATTTAAAATAAAATAAATATATTTTATTAAGCGGCACATTTTTTAAATTCTGTGGTATGGACAAAGCAAAAGAACATGGATTAATCCTTAAGGAATGCCTCCCTTTCTTGCTGCACAGTTCAGGCTTGTCCTGCAACAATGCAGCTCTGTGGTTTACTTGTGTCTTAGCCAACTTTCTAGAATCAGTCATGTTTGCTTTATACAAGAAACCTGCTGTGCATGAAGAAATTACCTGCAGGTGACTATCTTCACATGGATCAGTGGTTTGGCAATGTTTCTGAAGCATGCAAATCTAATTAGAGCTTAGGGAACTAATTGGCCAGGAACTCAGTCTCCTAAAAAGGAAGAAGTAATGCTGCAGAAAGTCATGATAATATTGATAAAGTAGAAAGGTCCACTACACATATGTGCCACTACTACTTGTAGTGCAATGAAACGATTATAAAAGTATCTAAAATTCCCACTATCAGATGTAGCACTCATGGGCCAGAGTTTTAGTTTAAGAACCATCAGCTAACAGGACTTGTTCCAAACCTATCGAATGTACAGACTCCAACCAAAGATCCCAAAATACATTCAAATTTCAGTTTACATTCAGTACTTTAAAACACATATCTCTCAAGGGCCAAGCTTTAATTCACCAGACCTAGCCACGTGCGAGCTATGCATTCTTTAGTCCACATACATAAGGAGTCAACATATATCTGAAAGTCTTTAGATATACCATTATGCAGTCCCAATCCAAATGAACAAAACCTATTATTAATCACAGGGAGATCAGCAACTGTGGTTCAGATACAGTTGGTCACCTGCCAACTGGCACTCCCAGTTAAGATGCCAGAATATGCCCACTAAGTTGCCACTAACTAATGTTAGAAGTGACTTTTTGTGAACTGCCTAAGAGTTGGTTCAAGTTTTCGAAATCTGTGATGCCCGGGTGGTAAGGGCTACAGGTTTTATTACAAAGATGTGGATGGCAGAGAGGTGTAAGCAACGTTAGGAGACTTTGAATAGCTGCTCACCAGCGTTTAGAAAAAATTATTTTACTTTTCAAATGTTGATTTAAAGATGAGCAGAAAACTTGTACTTTTGAATGAACTGTCGTAAGAATGTCAATCAATTTCTTTACAATAATAACAATTCTTTCGTTCACAATTTTACCTGCATGTAACCGTTAAAAGTTTTTACCATTAAACAGATTCAAATTTAGTAATATACTAGAGAATATACAATTTATAATAAGCAACAAGTATACTGTGTCAACAAAATATTTTGTAACAGTTACAGCTAAAATAACCTTTTAGTCAGAAATAACAGTTTACATGCTTACATAACATCAATATACTGTAACAACAGACACTAAATGTTACTACTTTTAGTTTCTATACTAAATGATGCAATTATTTCATAAAGACTGTTCTTTAGCTATTTATAATATCACTTTCAAAATTCTTAAATAATTATAAATTAATGGAACAGAATATTCAGTAGCCTCTACTAAGGAATTACTTTTCCTAATAAGTCAGAGATCTCTTCTTTTGCTCAACTGTCTCTCTATACTCTCGCCCCTCACAGTTTCAATATCTTATTTATTGCTGTCTCTCTCTTGCACTTTTTTCCACCTTGGGCAGCTTTCTCTATTCATCTTATAAAGCTGTGTATCTTTCACCTCTCTCCTTTCACCTTAACCTCTGTCTCTGTCTGTAAATTTCCCGTTATCTCCACCGCTCTGCTTCCAACCCCCTCAGCTGACCCATTATATCTCTGATGTCCTCTGATCAGCACTTCCGTGAAATCCCCGCTCAGCTGACAACAACCACCTTACTTCTCACTTTACTCCTCTTTTAGCTTCTGTCACTCTCCTCCGACACTCCGGCACCTCACTGTTATCTCCACTCCCTCATTCCTTTCTCACACCGTGAACAGCTTTCTTCTTTAACCTTTTTTATACTGCCAGCTCTGGTCACACTTCATACTACAATCCAGCCTTCCTCTCTCATCAACGTTACCTCACCAACAGACTCTCCCGCTCTTTTCCTTCCTTCCCCGAAGCTTCCAGAGGCAACTCGCGCTCCACAGCGCGTGTCTATGTTTACTGGCATGTTGCTTAGCAACAGCCTTGTACATCAGATCTCTTCCCTCGCGCTGCCTGCAATCTTCTCCACCGTTCAGTGCAGGGGTGCTACAGTAGCAACAAAAAATAAGGAGGCAAAGATAAAGTAAAAAATAAAAAATAATTACTATTTTACCTCTAATCTTAAGATCTCATTCTACAGGCCTGGCCAGTCTTCAGCTCAAATTTTTACAACACCTGGAGCAAAATTGGCATGCCAGTCCTGCTATACTGCATGCCTTCTGCCATATGTAAGGGGGCAGACCTTGAGAGATTGTTTTAACCTTAAAACTGAACTTAAAACTGAACTTAGTGGCCTCCAATAAATGGAGCTTCTACAGTGTCACCTTTTATAATTTTGGTTTTAGTTTATATTCCATTCTTACATATATTTAAATAACTGATTTTGTATATAATTTATTTTCTTTCTAATTAAAATGAAAAAACTTTTCTTGCGAGAACTGTCTTGTTTATTCTCTGTAAAGCAGTGTTCCAGGACCTTGTTTGTGACAGTTGTCCTACGTATCAGGAGTTAATCTTTTTATTTTGTAGACTGGACCTTTTAAAGAAGGGTCCTTTCACCCATTGTATTTGGACCTTTTAAAGAAGGGTCCTTTCACCCATTGTATTTATTATTGTAAAAGTTTAATAGTCTGTAATGTTTAGGTGCTACACGTTCTGTGAATCCAGTTAAGATTTATTCAGTTTTTTTTTTTCTTGACTTCAACTGGCCCTACACAGCACAGTAATCCAGAGCGAACCGATTATAAAATACACTGTAGAAAATGATTTGCTGGGCTGTGACAAAATGGCTACATTTCTGGAGCACAGATTGTATGGTAAGGTATATCAAACCTGTTTGATTTACCTGATCAGCTCATTCTCGCACTTTGTCAGAGTGCTCAAAGCATATGCCCAGCCTAATTCCTATGTAGGTAGTTCAAAACGTTATAATCCCAATAGCGTTGTTTGCCTACCGTTATCAGAATGACAGTTTGATAGTTGCAAACTTTTTTGTCCTAAGTTGCTATAAATAAGAGTAAAACTATCACATTGACTTATTGTGAAATCATTTATTTATGCTAGTTTAAAAATAACGAGTCTATATATAATTAAGATAATATACATTAATATATAACTTATGTAATTAACTTTGCTTTCTGTTTGGCATCACAGTTTCCCCCTAATGACTGAAATGGCATTTAGTTCCACAAGAGTGATTCTATTTTACTGTTCAGTTTTGTTCTACACAAATCTCTAACAACCGCTGGGTATTTTTTTGTTGCTGTCTTTATTAAACATAGAAATTAAATATTTTTAAAACATTTCTGTTCATAAAATGGTAATGATTAAGTGATAACATCCAGTACTCTAGCTTAATCTAGTTCAGTTTATATGTTATATGTATAACACCCAGTCTAGGAATATGTCACATGCAAAACAAAAAAAAAACCTAAAAGCTTGAAGACTCTTCAGTTAGGAGCATAGATGGAAATCAACATAAAGTACACAATTTTTGTCTATTATTGTAGCTGCAGAGTATGTAAAACTTGAGGCGTTTTTCTGTGACATCTTAAGGTCGAGGCTAAGTTTTTTCGATATTGTGTGCCACAAGTTGTAACTGAATACCCTATTTTTATGACTTGAAAATGGAGTTAGTAAAAGGACTTATATGGTTTACTTTGTCCTGTGTCCTCAATCCATCGTCAGCATCAAGAAAAAGTATTTGCTGCTTTTTTTTTTGCTTATATTACATTGTTTGTAGTGTGCCTGGAACTTTACAAGAGTGTGAAAAATAGAACCCATTAGAAGTATAGGACAAGACCTGATCTCTTCCACCTCAGACAAGATATAAAGTCTATTTGTGCAGAAAAAGGTTGTGCATCTACCCATGAATCAGAAGCTATATCTATAATTGCGAAAATGGGCAACACTTTCTCTTTTAGGTCAGACATGGTTTTAAACTCATTAACAACGTCTATACAAGTTAATACTAAATCATGCTGGGGCCATGTTAAATTAAATTTTGTGCAGGGCTAAGTCCAAAATTTAACACCAGAAATGTAACTACAGGAATAACCTCAGTAACCTTGGACTGGATCCAGAGTTTGAACTTTACACCTGGGCAAAATGTTGAATTTCAAACAGTAGTAGAATTGAGATTTCCTAGCCCAAGTCTATATAATAGTGTAAAATTAAAGCTGCCCAGTATCAGAGAGCTATATCCAAAACCAAGTATTCTCTTTGCATCAGAGTTTAAAGTGAGGAGGTATATGTTGGTATACCATACCATCACATCTCTCACTGATTGCATTAAAAAGCTGTAAAACTATATTTACTGTTTTTTTGTGTTTCGATACCACTACTTCTAAATATCTATACCGCCACTTTTAAATTTCTACTTCGACCACTCCTCTGCGTACAAACCCAAAAAATATGGGACTCCCTTTGAGGGTTTTACCCAGGTATAACTTTCCACATTTTCCTCTTTATTTTACTAAATCTGGTGCATTGAGACAAGGATGTTCGTAATTGCTCTAAATATATAGGCAGCAACAATTTTTACGATGTTATTATGTCATGCACCAAACTCAGCACCGGTTCCTAAATGGACCAGACCAGAGGCGCAGAGTCTAACCGCAAGCCTGGTGTTCACCAGGGCCCCTGATGGTGGGGATGGTCTTGGCTGCAGTGATTGCCAGGTCGCAACCCCTGGACAAGCACACTGATGCCTAGATGGTGGTCAGGATCCGAGGATTGCAGAACTCTGAAAAAAGTAGTCAGTGTAGACACGGACTTGAACCTGAGACACAGAAGTACAGAACAGAGAGCAGGAAACTGGGAACTGAGCACTGGAGATGCAACCAGGGAGCCAGAACACATGAGCAGACATAAGGACACATTAGCAGGTAAGGATACCTGTTGCTCTGACAGTGATATAAGGGAGGGGTTTAAATAAAGCTGCTGATGAGTGAGTTCCAACAAGGGAATGAGCCACACTTGTGGGACAATGCCTGCAGAAGAACACCAGGAAGTGCAGGGAACAAAAGAAGGTCAAGTAATTAGCAGAAAGTAAACAAATATAATGTGCAAGGAAAATACAGTGATCCTGACAGGTTACAGAACAAGTGAAGCCTCAACAAATTGAGGCTGTTTTGGGAGATTTTTAAAAAGTCTGTATTGGATTTTCTCTCAAAAATATGTTGCCTATTTTAGCCTATTGTGGAAAAACCTGATATTAACATATAATAATAGAAGCTTATTTATGATACCTGTTATTATATTGACTATGGACTGGATCCACATCCTCGCACATGTTCCGTATGTGTGGGGGTGTTTAATTCCACATGAGAGAGGAGAGTGGACTCCACCTGTCACTCTCGTCTCTCATGGGTAAAACATGTGACTTACGCTACCACCATAAGGCAGCTGATCTGCTTGGAATTGGGTGATCACACCCACACTGTAATATTGAAATACCCCCCCGCTTACCTTAGAGAGGAAGCACTGCCCATTTGTACTTAAATTCCATAATACGGAACTAAGTAACAGTAGGGCATGTGCCCTCCATTCCAAACAGCCCACTTAGGTACTTTGCGTGTGTAAGTGGGCTATCGTTATGAAGTGTGGATCTGGTCCTACATTAGGAACATATTCATTTGTTTTTTATTTTTTTATTTTATTACAGTCAACAATCTGCAGAAGATCTTGCAAGGGTTCCTGTTAACTCCACTAGCAACATACTGAACAGACTGTTGGTCAGCTACGACCCAAGGATAAGACCAAACTTCAAAGGTTTGTTTGTTGTTCAACACATTCGATGATATATATATTAGGTATTGAAAAATGTTTATTTGATTTTAGCCTTTTAGATAGAAAAAAATCTGCAAGTTCTGACTGATGTCAAAACTACAGACCTTTATTCTAGTACTAATGATTAGATTTGATGGATAAATAGGTTATTTTAGTCCTTTATCAGGTTCCGATTGTGGGAAAAATAAGGACATTTATATAATGTTTAAGGTTAGTTAGGAATGTTTTCTCAGAGCTCTCAATCTGTGGGTTATCATGGTTCCACTCTGCTTATTATATTTACTTGTAACCCATACACTAGTGCACAACACAAAGACTGCATGCAAGAACATTCTTTGGGGCAGAATTTCAATAAGGGGGTGATGTGATGTTATATGGAAGGTATGTTATTTTGATTGGGAAATGCTGCCACTAAAGGGAAATGAATTACTACAGAGGGGAAAATATGTTACTATGGGCAGGGAAACAATCTGTTGTTACACATGTAATTGAGATATGTTTTAATATAGATGGTGGGTTGAAATATGTGGAAAGGCAAAAATATTGGGTATGAGATAAGAGGCGCAACCACTAATTGCAAATACATATAATTAACACTGTTGGCAGTGGGATGAGGTTGTGGACCTTTCAGCTGAATTTCGGCTGCATCAGTGTTAAAATAGTTTGGATACGGAATACTCCGATAAGTAACGAATACTACAGTGAATAGACAAAATGCCCATTCCCAATAATAAATAAATTGTTCTCTCCCTGACGGACAGCTGCGGGATGCAGTGAAATACAGTAATACAGAGGGGAAGGTTAGGGTTAGGCTGATAGTAAGGGAAGGATATGGTACCTGTCGCTGTTGCAGCAATCGCATCTTGACTTCCATGTCAAGCGGTGTCTTTGCTGTCTGCTTTCAAGCTGCAAAAAAAATCAAACCTGTCGTGACTGCATTTCTAAAGCACAATGTGTCACAAATCACATTGTACCAGCAAACCACATCCATTGACATTAAATGAAAATAAAAGCGGCATACGTTAATTATGTGTTTCATAGATAGTCCTGATAATCATCAGCGTGATTCACATGTCTAGTCTTTGGATGCATCACAGGTCAAAAGAAAATTTTCCATAGTTAGGGGTAACCTAAAAAATGTCCTCCATGACCATTAAGCCGTGAGAAAAGACCAAAGCACAAGATTGAAAAAAAAATTAAATTAAATAAATGTGTGAAAAACAGCTTATAAATAACAATCACCGACAATCAAAAACATTATAAAACAAATTAGGCAGATATCCAGTCTATATCTAAAGTACAAGCAGAAATAAAACAGAAGACTTGGCAGATCCCTGGTTGCCTGATGGAAACAGTCTGGATGAATTGAGGCTGCCGTTCTCATGGTAGAGGGATAGGACGTCCAAACTCTGCCTCCCCCTGACGCGTTTCAGAACTAGCCCTTTCTCAAAGAGGTTAAAATATTAAAATAGGTTACATGAACGACTTGCTACTTATTTGTCTTGCCCACAAAGTCAGTAGAAAACATAAAACACACCTGTGTCCATATTAAGATTTATTCTGCCTCTGGGGAAATAGAACAGGAAGGGTGAGTTTAGGAATAGACCACAGTCAATTATATATACAGATATAAGGTGACATGGGTGTTGTGGTTGCCCTAGATCACCAGTCCGCAATTAGTAATAAAAATAAATATTAATGGTTATAATAAAAAATGGTGACCCTTACGTCTGCATAGGCCCTCTGCAAACACAACATTCTGCATAAGGATAGAACAGATGGGTCTGGAAAATGCATCTCATGCTACAATTTATATTCTAGAGTGACACCGCCACTTGTACCAGTTGCTATGACAACAATAACAGATTCAGAAATTATATGGCTAACTCCATACCACAATGTCAGCTGAATCAGTGTTGAAATCCTTTCAAAAGAGTAATAAAATCGTAATGAAAAAAAAATAATTCCTAACATTATCCCACTTCTGCTCCCACTGCTCTCTTCTCCACTCTGTCCACACTCTCTCCTCTGTTCTGTCCGACGATCAGTTAACCCTGTTGCTCTGACATAATACAACCCACAACCACCACCCATTTAGCAGAAAGCTGATCTCCCAAGTGTAATATTGTGGCCTGTACACAATAGTAGCCATATAGCAAAATTACTATGGTATTTCTCAACACCCATGCTTAATAATAAAGAGATACATTTTAGAAATGAACATTGTTTGTGACACTGGTTCTAACAACACCTGGCATTCTGGTATTTACAGTATCCCAGGAAGCCTAAATTACATAGGAACCTGGATTTATATTGAGAAACTGCTTTGTTTTCAAGTTTGTATATTAAAGACATCCCCGGAAACAACATGATGCATGTGATTTTGGTATTGTTTTTATGTTTAACATATTGGTGAGTTTGAAGTGACAGATGCTTTATAGTAAATGGTTACTGACCCAATAAGACCAAGCTGTGATTCCTGTAGTTTTATCAGTGTAGTATTCCAAGTATGAGAAATGCTGCGGCAGGTGAGCAGATGTGTATAATTGCCTATCTATACAAATAGATGAATCCTATTTAATGATATACGGGTGAAAGAAATTATGAGATTTTAATGATCTTGTTAAAAAAATAAAATCTATTGAACCACATATAGCAAGATTTTATATTGACAAAAAGGGGGAAATACAGTAAAAAAAAAAACCATAGTAATAATAAATATGAAATCTTCACGGCTTAAGATTCTTTAATTTTATGCGTATAAAAAAAGGATAGACATT
Source organism: Limnodynastes dumerilii (assembly GCA_011038615.1). NCBI lineage: Eukaryota > Metazoa > Chordata > Amphibia > Anura > Limnodynastidae > Limnodynastes > Limnodynastes dumerilii. The sequence goes on along the minus strand of WWET01000046.1, from coordinate 619,828 downwards.
ATTACTCCTAATCATAAACAATTGTAAAAATAATTGTTCATTTCTTGAAATCATAGTCTATTCAGAATCCTTGTAGTTGTCCCTCTCCCATTGCACAACAGGAAACCTGTGCAGCAATCACTGGCATACCTAAGAGGGACATAAGTATGAGGTACATTTTACAGAACAGGAATATTTGCTCGGCTAGTGTACGTGATGTTATTGCGTGGGCTGAAATCCACTGACAATAATGTTCTAGTACAGAAGTGGGTTGCCATAGAAACCAGTTTAGCACTACAGTTAAATAAATATATTTTGATATCATACTCGTTTCTGCATTTGCTTTAGTCCTTTCTACCATTTCCGCACATGCCTGCAATTTAATTAATTATATATTTATCCCATGGGATTTCTGGGACATTACACAAAGGGTGCTTTTTTCCATGATAATTTATGTGTAATCTGTTGTCTGTCTTCTTTTTATATTTTTACAGGTATTCCAGTCGATGTTGTAGTCAACATATTTATTAACAGTTTTGGATCTATCCAAGAAACAACCATGGTAAGAATGTGTTTTATTATATCTAGAATAATTATATAAACATTGACAAGTAGAACTCGACTAACCATCTAACCCAGACTCAGGCTCCTATAGTAAAGCAGCTAGAGGGTCTCCAGTCTTTATAGTCTGTAGTCTTCTATATACTTTAATTTATATTGTTGGTGACACAAGAACCACTGTGTCTTTCTCAGCTGAGTTATTTGACCAACTTTTACAATTATTAAAAGAATTAGAACGATTCCCAACCACATTACATGATTTATTAGCATCTGTACTTGTACATGTCTAAAGTGGTTGTCAGAAGAAAAGGCTCACATCCTGCCTTGCCATATCATTATTCACTTGCATCCTGTTACTACCAAGTCTTCCAACTTTTGATTAACAGTTATAAGAGACATTAGCCTTGGACCTGTGACTACAGGGGGCACTTATTTATGTATCTACCCTGAATTTAACATTGGCCCAAATTCTGTTTGAATCCTGTCTATAAATATAGATTAAACATTTCATCTTTACATACCATTAAACAACATATACACAAAGGGTCTAATCCAGATTTCATAACGACATCCAATTTACTCACGCGGCATGCGTAAATCTGACTGTGGGAACACACTGTGCATGCTCATGCAGTTACTCATTGTAACTGTGTTCGTTGGTAACTTGTATGTAACTCCGTATGTTAGGGCGTAACATCCCTACGCAAGCCAAATGTACACATTGTGGGCTGTGGGAAACATTTAAAATGTACAGCACGGGCTGGGTTACGCAAATGTACGATAATGCATTACGTATGCACAGGAAAGTTAAGGTTAAGGTAGGGTCCTGAACACGTAAGTCATCTAAGTTGCGTACATGCGAGAGGAGTGCCAGGGGGTGCATTATCCTTAGTAGTGCATAACTTAGGTGCACTTGCGTTCGTAAAATGATCTTAAGTCTGGATCAGGCTCAAAGTGCAGATATAAATACCCAGTTTAGCAGACAAAAACTGTTCTGAATGCATGCACAAAAAGCCGAAATGAGCCTGGAAGAATGGCGCAACAGAGAAACATGACTATTCCGTAGCATTTCTTTTGTTCATGTATTCTCAGTGCATTGTCTGAGAATTTAAATATTGGGCTGGATCCAGACCTTGTTAAGTGCATGAACTTAGTTACTCCTAGGCTAAACCATGGTGATTTCAGGGGAATCATATTTCATCTGTTGCAAAAAAGTATTAATGTTGAGAGGTGATGTTTCCTAACCCAAGTCTAAATAACAGTGTGATAGTAAAGCTAGTCAATGTCTGTGTGAAGTAAGCAATTTAAAGATATATCCCTGCATGCAAAGAATACAATTAACTTGACTCCCCCTGAAATCAACATGGTTTAGCCCAGGAGTAACTAAGTTCATGCACTTAACAAGGTCTGGATCCAGCCCATTATTCTTTGATTCACACTTAAGAATCTGCGTATTTTTTAGGTGTGTATATTTAGGAAGGAATATACTGTGCATGTGTAGTAACCTAATACACGCAATTTACGTAGAACGGGTTGGCTCTGAATCACCATTACAAACTTACTTCTTCTTGGTTCGTAGTGATTCAAGAAGGGACATGTCGGGAAAACTTAAGAACAAAGATAAGAAGGTTGGGTGGAGGGAGGCATTTAAATGAGGAAATCTGGGCATGGTTAGGCATAAACGTTCTTAATTAGCTGCCGTATGTACACAACTAAGAACCTAAAGATAAGGTAGCCTTATGGCATTCGTAAGTCAGTTAAGAAGCTGAAAACCAGGGGCATGTCAGAGGAGTCGCCTTTCTACTAGTTGCGTATAGTTAAGAACCTAAATCCTTTTTAAGTGTGAATCAGGTCTACTATGAGTAAAAATAAGAAATCACATAAGCCAACATTAAAATAAGTCCCTGCACTGCACATGAAAAATAAATACATAGCATGGCTATTTTTTTTGTTGTATTAACATTCCAGAATAAAATACAACCACACATATTTCACAGAGTGACATAGGAATGTGAGTTTTCATATCCGTACAAAACATCACAAGAAATTTCACAAGAAAGGGGAGTAGGTGAGACATAGGGTAGATGGAGAGGGGGGTAGGGTTATGCTATCAAATGAAAGCAAGTACACCTAGGTAACGTTTATGGTAAAGTGGGGCACTGGCCCATATAATGTTTGTAAAGGTCAGAATCTTTAAAGAGCACCCAGGGATACCAAATCACAACAAAGTTTGAGTATTTGTCATGAGCAGAAAGAGTAATGTCTTCCATGTCCATGTAGAAATCCAGTCTAGTGAACCATTCCCTAGCAGAAGAGGAAGTCTGGGATTTCCAGTGTACTGAGATCACAGCTTTAGCCGGATGATTAAAATGGGGACTTTTTAGATATAGGTAATGGAGAAAGGTTGAGTGGCCAGTACTCGGGGGGTATCAGGGATTCCATCGCGAGTGCTCTTGAAGCCACCCTTAAAACAGTGGTACAAAAAAAGGGTGTAAAACAGGGCAGCTTTTTAAACTGCAATATAGAGTTCAGCTAAGACACATACATTTCTCATCTATAATTTGCAGTTCATCACGTTTTTGCCAAAGTGCAAGTTTGCTCCTAACTCCACTCTAGCCCCTTTTAAATGAATATAAAAGGGTTCTTCTGGGCAAAGTTCATAATTTCTAGAGCTGGTATAATACTTCACATTGGGACTCAAGCTAATGACGTAGATGCATCTGCGTAAAATGACTTTCGTATGTATGCAGATGAGTGGGTTAACATTTTTTATCACTATTGCAATTTAATCACTTCTGCTGCTGAAGATTGGCAGCCACTTCTGGTTGTAGCATTATCCCTTTCACTGATGTAAATCATTTGTTTGATTACTTTGTTCTGTGAAGTTATTGCTATTTGTTTACATTACTTTATATTACTAGTATTTGTTTCTATAATTAATTGTATTTTGCATGGGAGTTATAATTTGTACTAAAAACCACATGCATCTTATTTGTCTGCTACATAATTACCAAATTTTATTGTGTACAAATGTGTACACATAGGTAATGTGGACCTGTTTCACCCTTAGAAGGCTTTAGGTTCTCAATTATACGCAACTAGTAGCAAGGCGACTTTCCTGACACCCCCCAATTTTCAGCTTCTTAACCGACTTATGAATGCCATAGGGGCTACCTTATCTTTAGGTTCTTAGTTGTGTGCGTAGGGTGGCTAAATAAGAATGTTTCTGCCTAACCGCACTTAGATTTCCTCATTTAAAGGCCTCCCTCCATCCAATCTTCTTCCGACACGCCCCTTTCGTCTTAAGTCACTACAAACCTAGAACAAATCTACGTAAATTGCGTATATTAAGGTACTACACATGCGCAGTATATCCATTCTTAAATATACACACCTAAAAAGCAGCATTTTCTTAACTGTGAATCAGGTCCTGTGTCCTTACCATTCACTACTTGCACTTTCAAGCCACATCCTAAACCAGCTACATATGTGATTATTTACCCTGGCAGAAACCTGTTCCCTTTCCTATTCTTTTCAGCGTTCACAAAACATTTTCACTAACTTGCTTTTATACAATTTGACCATATAGCAGTGTACATTGGAAGCATAATAATACAATTTAATAACATACAGTGACATGGAACAGAAGGTAAAGTTTATTTTGTTAACTATCTAACTAAAAGTTAGTATTAGATAGTGGCAAAAATAACCGATCTTTACCTTTTCTGAAAGTCCTTGCACTTATGGTTTGGGAAAAGGCTCACACTGTTTTGTTTGTGGGTATAGTAAGCATTGGCGATGGTCAGAAATCCAAGAGTTAAAAAAACACATTCACTAAACTTTAATGACATCTGTCACGTAGACTATTTTTTATTTAAACTCTTTAATCAGTAGACTTATAGCAGTCTATATAAAGAGAATACAGCCATATATCATAGCCATCAAACATTATAAAGGGTCTGGCAAAGTTAAGATTGAAGACTGCAATTTACCTAAATATCAAACAACAAAGATTAAAGAAAAGAACAAAGAGGGGGAGAGAGAAACTCAAGAGGAAAGGAAAAAAGTATAAAGAGGGGAAGTGAGGAGATAAAGAAGGGGGGCAAAGGATCCTCAGCACATCCTGTAACAGGTGACAAAATAATACAATAAAGGAGTGCATATAAATTACATATTTACAAAGATGAATTATCAAGCTAGATATAGCCTACTTCTCCGATCCCCTCCCCTGCCCAGCCCCCATTTTTAGATGCCTGATGTTGCCTAATGGCACTGATGGCACTTACGAATGCCATAGGCAACCTTAACTAACCATGTGTATTTTTCCTCTTACATAGGGAAAATACACACAGAGAATCACCAGCTCTCCCTCAATCTACATCCCTCTGGCATGCCTCCTCTTACCTAACACACTATATGCGGTTTAAAGATCGCACATAGTTAATCTACGCACCTAAGGGCTACGTAGGTTGCGTAGTCACGCTGACTACACATGCACAGAACCTAAAAATGGTAAAATGCGCACCTAAGAAGCCTCTGCCTTAGTGAGCCCTGTGGCTGAAAAGTAGCCAAGGTAGGCAGGCGTAGTCTTCAATACCAAGCACGAGAACCAAGTGACAGTAACAGCAGTGAATTTGACTTTAGTGGAAGAGGATGGGGGGAGAATGCCATTTATATGGGATAATGGGCCAGATCCAGACCTAAGTGCACTTTAAGTATGATCATGTAGCATATTTACGCGATCGAAAGTACTATGCACCCCCCCGGGCACTCCCCTCGGTCGCTCATAATTTTGCTATTTTACGAGTACCAAACTCTACCTTAACTTTTCCAAGTGTAACCACGTTCCTACGTAGAGTCCGGCCGGACGTAACTGCCTAACCCAGTCCATACAATTTAAATGCCTCCCTCTGCCTACAAAGCGTAGTTCTGGGTGTCGTATGGATAACCCTCCCCTTTGTTCGTATTTACGATGAAGGTACATACGATCAGAGTTATGTTGCATAACATCTGGCGCGCGCATGCGCAGTACAAACAAAAAGGCCATTTTACGGCAGCGGCTGGCATAAATACGCTTTCGTACTGAGGTCTGGATCTGGCCCAATGACTCTGGCTACATTAGTTTGATGCTTCAGAAGGGATGGCTTATATTTCAATTTCTGTACAAGACAAAATCCAAAAGTCAGGTCCCTCAGGAATCCCAACTAGCAGCACGGATATCTCCCTCACCTTCTGCCAGAAGATAGTAATGAAGGACAACTTCACCAGATAAGTATGTGTCCCCATAGCAACTTCAGCAAAAGCAGGGGAGTTCTTGTGAATTACAGCCAGGACTCTGTACCACCTGGAAAGTATTATTTTAGGAGGAAGCATGCATGAGAGAGAAAGTTTTTCCTAATTCTGCTTCAGAAATAGGCTGTGGCAACTCACACATAGGGGGAACAGCATTTATCAGCATCATATAAAGAAGGGAGACTGTGTTAGAGGGAGAGTCTTCCATCAGACAAAGCTGTTAAAAATCAGTGGGCACACTTCTTGGAGCGCATTATAAAATGCTGCAGCTGAAGATATGCTGAATTTTCATGAGCAGGGTGTTAGGGTTTCTCTTAGAGAGTCAAGAAGTCGTGATTGACGCCAGCAACGCAGGGATGGACCAGTTCTAGGATGAGTTGTCGTCAGGTTCTTCTGATTGTGCCTCCTCTATGTTTATCCACTGTCTTGAGCCAGATTCCGTTGTCCATTCTAGAATTCTACAAAGCATAACTGCATGGTAGTAGCCCAGGAAGTCTAAGACTATCTGTCTACACCTTGGCCTCTTACCTCCCTGTATAAATTTCCTTCAGGTGCTTTGCATCAAAGTAAAATGTGCAAGAGGGATGTTAACTGGAAGGTAGATAGGAGATATAGTAACTTGGACAGAACTGTCATCTTAACAATGATGGAACGTTGCCTCATAAAGAAATGCAGTATAAGGAATAAGATTGGTACCCAGGTAGCGTATGCAGGAGAATGGCAAGCGACATGCAAATGCTGTGGAGAACCCTGCAACTACACTGTCCGAAGGGCATTGCTGATATACTGGAATTTATTTTAAATTTAGAGAGCTGGCTCAACTTAAGTCATTAAATAGGGGATGAATACCACTGGGTAAGTGATAAAGGTCAGAATGTCATCTGCAAATAACACAAGCTTTAGTGTTGATGGGCCTGATCCAGACCTACGGCGGACATAAGCGTAAGATCGACTGAAAAGCCGATCTGTGCATGCGCCGTGCAGATGTTGCCCGTCGTCGCTACGGCAACGCCCGATCGTGGATCGGGCGTCCATAGCAGCACCATAGGGATGCTGGAGGGGACGTCCCCCAGCGTCCCTACGTTCAGGTTAGTGTAGGTGGACGGGGGG
>WWET01000046.1:582456-602369 GCA_011038615.1 Limnodynastes dumerilii | reverse complement strand
CTTCATGTACAACATTACAATACAGAATACACACTTTTTATTATTTTTTTATTTAATAAAGTAAATAGGTTTATAAAATAGGAAAGGAAAAATGATAAGATAAAAGGGGAATGACCAGGGACTAAGATAAACATGTCTTTCAAGCTCAACCATTTATTCCACATACATGTAATACATTTTTTCTAACTCACAAAAGTATTTACAATTAACTTACGTCTCGTAAATAGGTTTATAAAATAGGAAAGGAAAAAAATGATGATAAAAGGGGAATGACCAGGGACTAAAATAAACATGTCTTTCAAGCTCAACCATTTATTCCACATACATGTAATACATTTTTTCTAACTCACAAAAGTATTTACAATTACATGTACTTACGTCTATGTGCTTATCTGAACCACTGTTACTACAATGTTTAGAGTTTAAAATTTTAATAATTACATACTCTACAACTATCACAAATGTGTCTCTGGATTGAGGCATCTTTAATCTGATTGGGGAAGAAGTTAAGATGTCTCGTAGTCACTGATATGCAGTATATAACACAGCAGTGTGAAAGTGCTGCCTAGCTCTATAAAAATTCTATGCTCTATAAAAATTCTATGCTAGCCCCCCGGACCTGTGGGCATACTCATATCATTATACCATCACCAACATCCCAATATCACTGCCACCAATGTTGGTAGGTATGTGTTTACATATTAGGTAAATAAAACATGATGAAATTGTGTGCTTAATGTGTATTATTATTATTACTATTATTATTATTGGACTATATTTACAGATACATTTTTGCGCCAGATTGTGTGCGTATTTTTAGGAGTGGATTAACTGCGCATACATAGTAACTTTTTCCATGCACATTACATAGTATTTACACACGTAAGTACTTTCGGCATGGACTTGTGAATCGCACTTAGGGACATACGTATGGAGGGGCGTGGTTTTTATCCGGACAGTAGAAGTTACGTGAAAGTGGAGTGGGCGGGGAAGCGTTTAAATGAGCATTTCAGGGAGCGTTTGGAGGGTGCACGCATGTACATATAAGCACTCAGGTAGCCTTAAGGGTGCCCTATGGATGCGGAAGCACCGAAAACCTGTCCGGCCATGGGGAGTATCATGGGTGTTGCCTTGCTACGTGTGTGCATAAATACGTGTACTTACTAAACACGGATATGTGAATCCTGTCCTTTATTACTATTATTATTAGTCACTGTCATCGTCCATGCAGCTTTTTGTGTTTCTATAAAATGGAATTTTAACTTATGCTTTTTGTACGTTATTTTATTTATTTAGGTTGTCCATTACCTTGTCCTGTCCATTGGACTTAACTTTGTTCCCAATGGATACTCAACGATGCAAGATGCAGCTGGAAAGTTGTATGTACTTTTATTATTATTATTATTATTTTATGTGTAATGTGTCTTTTCCCTTTTATCATTTTATCTGTATTAACATTGTTTCATGTTTACATCTTATAATCAGCCTTGCATATATGGGTGCTTACTGGGGTTGCTTACATTTGTAGCCACCGTCACATTAAGGGTGACAGGTTGAAATAAAAGGCAACTGCCCGGTCCACCCATAAAGTGGGTGTTTTTTTTTATTACTTAGGACCTGATTCAGAGACTGAAATTTACTCCAGAGCTAAACCATGTTGATTGCAGGGGAGTCATATTTCATCTGCTGCAAACAGTATTAGAGTTGAGAGATGATGTTTCCTATCCCAAGTCTAAATAACAGTGTAAATGTAAGGCCGGTCAGTATCTGTGTGCAGAATGCAAAAGCAAAGACATATCTCTGCATGCAAAGAATACAATTAACTTGACCTTCCCTGAAATCAACATGGTTTTGCCCAAGAGTATCTTTGCTCTTTTATTTTCAATCTCTGAATATGGTCCTTATGTTGTAAAATGCCCACATCGTAAACGTCTGCATTTGCAAGTTCTGTACTCTATAATACCCCTTTCACATCACCACCAAATACCCGGGATTTTTGCAAAAAACCCGGGTCTCAGCAAAATCTCGGGTATTTGGTGGTGATGTGAAAGGTGCACTTCCGGTCCACCGGCAAAAAGAAGGATTTTTCCTGGGTCCAACCCAGGAAGGGAGGCAATGTGAAAGGTCCAGAGTTGTTTTCAACCCGGGTCTTTCACTTTGCCTCCTGATTGGTGCAGATTTGTCTACTGTTGCTACGTCAGATAGTTAAAAAAAAAATGTTTTTGCAAGTAAAGGGCATGCTGATAGTAGTGCTACAAGCATCAGCATGCCCAAGGATGGCAGGGCATGCTAGCATTTGAAGAACCACAAGTTCCAGCATGCCCTGTCATCCTGTGCAACATAAATAAAGCAGATAAAATCTTAAAAGGTTTTTCCCTATCAATCAATACTTCAAATGTCAAAATAAATGTTGCCATTTCTTATTAATTTCAAGTCCATTAAAACAATGATATTCACTGTAAAAGCACGTGAAGCAGCCAATAAGAGCTCATTTCTACAATGATTGACAGTTGCTAGACAGGGCAGACCCGGGAAATTCATTGGTGATGTGAAAGGCTCTGACCAGGGAATTTCCCGGGTTTTTGAGGACTTAAAAGGTGTCTTTTTTTTTTTAAGCACGGTATTTCTTCTCCCAGAATGTTTTTCACATTTGGTGATGTGAAAGGGGTATAGCGTTGCGATTGTCTTGCAACCTGTGCCAGCCAGCATTTCCATTGTGTTTTTTACTTCTGATGGGTTCTGACAGTGAAGGACTGTTGTGGTCGCAAGTGGATGGGATTTTATATTTAAATATACAATAAGGGTGTGCTAATGGGTGAATGTGATATCCAGACTCCTGTCACCATGTTAATTGGAGATAGATCTGAAGTTTTAAAGTGGGGTCCCTGAGTCAACTCCATGTGAGTGAAGAGATTAGTCTCTCAAGCGCTTGCATGGATACGTGGATACAGTGGCGATCAGGTATGGATGATCGCTGTAGCTGCATTCAAAGGTCTGGATCCATTACAGAATAATGAAGCTGCAAAGGCATTTACATTTATTGCTAGGTTAATCACTCTCCTGTGACAAGAGGAGCATTTTTCTCCACTTCCAACTGGCACCATGGGAACAGTTGAGCACTAGAACTACTTTCTTTTCATATCCGGTACAGCATTAAAAGCACCCATGTGATTCACTTCTGCCAACATTTCCCTATGTGTTGTTATCATTTTTCATACATAAAATCTGCATTTAACATTATGGTTACTAGACATTTGGGATTTATGTGTCGCCTTTTACGTGGCTGTCTTCACTGAAGGAACATTTAGAGTTTGGTATAATCTAGCTATAAAGCGCCTTGGCATAACCATTTTACTCTACAGATTGACAAAATTGAATATGTGCAAAAAAATGTAGATTTGCGATACAGGTAAAGATGTGAAATCTGGAGCACTGGGAACACATGACCATGGTGCATTTGACTCAACATCCTCGAGTCCTTCATGGCCCCATTAGTTGCAGGTCTGCGTATATTATGATTGCCAATATCTATGAGTCTTTTACACTTTCTTTAATGAATATGGGCTTATAGTGCAGACTGTCAACTTTACCATGTAGCCCTTTCTTTGAAGAGACCAAATGTAATTGGATAATTGACTCAAAAGTTGTTTTATTGAAAGGTGTATGCATTTCTTTTATTCTTTATCAATTAAGCAGGCAAGGACAGGGTGTCATTCCAAGAATGGTATTTGCATCTGAAAGAGCTCTTAATGAATGCAAATGATGCCATCCTTAGGATGCAAACACACAAAAAAATCAATCCGAGAAATATTAAAAATACAAAAAGACCTGTACACCCAAGAAAGACAGCAGTGGTAGATGATCACAGGATCCTTGTAAAGAAAAAAGTAAGAAAAACCCATTCACCACATCCAGCCAACTTTAAAACACTCTCTATGAGGTAGGCATATTATTTTCAAAGTCTACCATAAAGAAAAGACATCACAAGAGCAAATAGAGAGGGGTCGCCATAAGTCAATCCTAAGCCTCAAGAATAGGAATGTCAGATTAGATTTAGCAGAAAAAAAAAATCTAAAAAGTCAACCCAGTTCTGTAAGAGCATTGGGCCAGATCCTAAGCTAAGTACTCTAGTGTATTTACGCTAGCCGATGACGCAATTTCATCCATTTTAATTTACTGCACATGCACACGCCAGATGTTACGCCACGTAACTCCTAACGTATGTACCATCAGCGTAAATACAAACAAAGCGGTGGGGGCATCAATACGACACACGTAATTATGCTTTGGAGGCTGGGGGAGGCATTTAAATTGGACAGTATGGGCTGGGTTTGTCCGACATGTACATAAATTACGCACTTCAGAACTTACGCTTTGAAAAGTTAAGATAGGGTTTGGGCAGCGTAAAATGGCCAAAGTACGTACGACCGAGGGGAGTGCATAGTAATTACACTAGCTTAAATACGCTACGCGTTGTAACGTAACTAGCCCGTAGGTCTGGATCTACCCCATTCTTTGGGCAAACAAAACTAAGATCAATTTGTAGCAATATGATGGGATGAAAAACAAATGGTGAATGCTTGTTATGACTTATGATCAGAGCTTACAACATCATTTGTAAAACACAATTGAACAGTGTGAAGGTACAGGCATATATGGCTTTCAATGGAACTGAGTCACTAGTGTTTATTGAAGATACAATAGAAGATAGAAGCAGCCGCATGAATTCTGAGTGATATAATGCTCAGATTCAGCCACATAGTACAGATGGACATTGGGCCTGATCCAGACCTTAGCGACGGCGGGCGTAAGCGTAAGATCGGCTGAAAAGCCAATCTGCGCATGCGCCGGGCAGATGTTGCCCGGCATCGCTACGGCAACGCCCAATCATGGATCGGGCATCCGTAGCAGCGCCGTAGGGACGCTGGAGGGGACGTCCCCCAGCGTCCCTACGTTCATGTTAGTGTAGGTGGGCTGGGGGAGCTAGTGCTAGGCGACCACACGCTCCTGTGCGAGCGTATGGCCCCTTCCTTACGCCGGCTGAAGTTAGGGTAGCCTTGAAGGAAGGAGCCATACGCCCGCACAGGGGGAGGGTCAGGGAAAGTGAACGCCAATACGCATCGGCGTAGGTCTGGATCAGGCCCAATGTCACTAACCTTTAATAAATACCATACATTGTAAACATATAAAAAATATCTATAAAACAAAGGGGCCATACGCCCGCACAGGGGGAGTGTCGGGGAAAGTGAACGCCGATACGCTGTGCTATACGCTTTGCACAGCGCATCGGTGTAGGTCTGGATCAGGCCCATTGACTCCAAACATGATGGGAAAGCAACCCAGGAGTTTTTTTTTTAAGACAAAGAAATGGAATATTCTGTAATGCCAATTCAATTGCCTGACCTCAACCCAATGGATAATGCATTTCACTTGCTGAAAACAAAACTAAAGGCAAAAAGACACAAATAAACAAATGAAGACAGCTTCAGTAAGGCCTGGCAGATGTCCATGAGTTCCAGATTTCAGACAGTCATGCAAAAGATTCCTGAGAAAGTAGTAAAAATAAAAATTTTATTTATGATTGTTAATTTGTTCTATTACATTTGAGATCCTGAAAATAGGGTATTGTGTTTAAAAATGGTTGCAATACCTTAATGTTTTATACAAAATTAAAGCTGAAAATCTGCACTTCAATTTAATCTCCATTGTTAAATTTTAAATCCATTGTGTTGGGGTAGAGAACCAAAATAATGAAAATTGTGTCACACGTGTTTATGTGTTTTTTTTTTTATTCTCAAAGTTGGATATACTACGGACGATTTGAGGTTTATTTGGCAATCAGGAGACCCTGTTCAAATGGAAAAGATTGCTTTGCCTCAGTTTGATATCAAGACGGAAGATATTGAGTATGGTAACTGCACAAAATACTACAAAGGCACTGGTAAGAGAAACTGATTGGATCCAGTCACATTTACTGCCCTATAGTTGTCATTCAGGTATTCATGTAGATGATTGCAAATCACAGCTTACAGAAGTAAAAAAAAGACGGCTAATATTGGTCATGGTATTAATTTTAAAACTATATTAAGTTTATTGAACAAATTCATATAGCATATGAGTTAATAATACTCATAGTGGGCTGGTTTCAGAACCTGTAGGTTAGGCTTATCAAGTGTCTTGCATAAGTAGCAGAGCTACTAAAATGTGTAAGTCAATGATGAACACACCTGTGCTCCAGCAAGGAGACCTGGAAAACATGCACTGTTAGTAGTCCCTGAGGATCAAAGTTAGAGGACTTTATCCGTGAGAGCGCTGGACCTCTACATGACCAAGACACCCTCGTATGAAGAAGGTGCTGGTTCATTTATAATTGGTGAGATGCTCCACACACATTTCTTTAGTGGCATTATATATCTTGTGATTTAATCCATGCCTGAGCATTATGAGAAATCTATCAGTACCTGGCTTACTGAAGGTTGTTATCCCTTGTGTAAGCTCAACTTTCTGCCTTTCGTCAAAAGGGCATTAAGAATTTACCAAAGTAATCAACTTGATGTAGGCCACCTTCTGTTCATATTCCACTAAATAGCATTTATTAAAAATGATCTTCATAAATTATTCAAGTAATGATTTTCCCCAGCTGCATCCAGATTTATTTGTATCCAGGTAGCTTCAGCCAGACCTTAATTATACATATATTTATTATACTAGACTTCTGTCAGTGGAACATTTTAGTATGGTAGAATGGTCTATTCATCTGAAAGATTGTTCCTCACTGAAACTGTGTACACTGTGCCAATATGTCAAGAATCACCTCGCTATAATTTATTATTAATGGATATTTAAACTTAAAATGTAAGTGTCTGAGACTCAAGAAAAAAAATATCAGGCCTTGCAGAGAACACTGATTATCAAACACCAGTGAATGATCTCTGGAAACCTGAGCATTGATCTCTACCAGCATGCGCCTGGTTGTAATGTAGCGTCAAAAGGTCAGATGACGTGATGAAAGTATAGAGCCATTGATTTTCATGTACCAAAAGTGTACTTCAACTGGCAAGAATAAAAAAGCAATGTTACAGCACAACTTTGTGTATTCTTTACATATACCACTGGGTTTTCAATTTGTGCTTAAAAATAAAGCAGTAAACATTTTAATACAGCACTTTTATCAGTTTTACATTTACCTGGATATAGCTTGTACATGAAATACCAGTTTAGCAATCAGTTCCAAGGAAGATCTTTATAAGTCTTTGATTAGATGCAACATTTCATTGATTGCTGTAAGATATGATAATGGGGTAGATCCTGAACAACGTTTGCCGTACGTTTGTTCGCGTAGCGAATTTTCGCGTACGTAAATTCGCTACGCTACCCTTAACACACCCCCTGCACGGCCGTATTTTGTGAAAATACGCTACCCAAACCCTACCTTAACTTTTCCAAACGTAACAGCATACGTCCGCTAACGTGCGTACAGACTACGCGAACGTACGCAGCTTAGCACGCCCATACTGTACACTTTAAATACCCCCCCGCCTACTTCACGTAAAACGCACGTATTCCTCACTAACGTAAATTTGGCACGCCCACACGTAATTACTTACGTTCGCAATACGTGAATTATCTTTACGTTTGAAAATACGCTACGCGAATGTGCGTATTTTCTGCGGTGCGCATGCGCAGTGCGTACAAATCTGCGAATTTACGTGTCCGCCACACGTAAATTCGCGGAAATGCGTAGTTCGGGATCTGCCCCAATATGTTGAAAATCTTTTAAGTTTTTCCATCCAAGTGGAAAGTTCTCCACTTCCCAGCATAGGAGAAGTTATTAGATAATAGGAACAACTGAGAACTTTAAACATGAACAAAATAATGGGCCGTATTCACAGATAATTTTTTGCGTGGGGTTGCGTGCGTATTTTTAGGAGTGGATTACCTGCGCATGCGTAGTAACTTTTTCCACACTGATTACGTAGTATTTTTACGCATGTAAGTACTTTAGGCACGGACTTGTGAATCGCTCTTAGGGACATACGTACGGAAGGGCGTAGTTGTTTTCCATACGTTTGAAGTTACGTGATAGTGTGCGGGAGGAGGCATTTAAATGGGCTTTTGGGGGCGTGGTTAGTAAGATACACACATACGGAAGAAACATACGTGCATAAGTACACAAATAGAGTTAAGGGTGCCCTATAGAGGCGTAAGTCACCGAAAACCCGTCCGTGGGGAGTGTCATGGGTGTTGCCTTGATATACGCACACGTATTAAACACGCATCTGTGACTCTGGTATAATATTCTTAAATTTGGTGCTTGTAGTTTTACACCTGTATGTACACACTATCCTTGTGAATTTCAGCTTACTTAACATTTACCAGCAATTTAAGACAAAGTAAGCTAAATTGCTACTTTCTCCGTCCTGGTTTTTTTTCATATACCTTGTAGCCTGTGGACCTTCAGCTGTTGCACAGGGAGGCTTCTATCTAATTCTCACACAAGTAACAAGGAAATAAAATGTGGGACGTCAGCTTACAGTATGTCTCAGTTGTTTCACCCTGAGTCATCTTTCGCATGGCTATAATCATACTGATTTGTACAGAATTAAGTGGAGATAAGACAGTAGGTTGTGATTACTGAAAAGAATATTTTCGCCAAGGCGTATTAAACAGAAGAATGACACAATCACACATACACAACTAAACACCCAAAGACACGACTTAAGACACTGTGTATGATAAGCCTTGTCTTTGTCATTTATTTTGAAGGTTATTACACCTGCGTTGAAGTCATTTTTACTTTAAGGAGACAAGTTGGATTCTACATGATGGGTGTCTATGCTCCTACCCTGCTAATTGTTGTCCTTTCCTGGCTTTCTTTTTGGATCAACCCTGATGCCAGTGCTGCCAGAGTACCTCTAGGTAATGATTCTTTTGTAGATCAATTTGCTAATTTATGCCTATTTTAGGTGTAGAAAACCTCAGTCATTATTAAATCTGGCTCATCCTCTCTCTTAGCTGTAGTGTCAGGTTATTGGCAGCACAAATTGAATTTCACATTATTAAATCTGTGTCTTATTAAAGGCAATTTTAATAAGAAGAACAATGTGTTCTGAGATGAAAGCTCATACTGTCACATTCATCTGTCAAATTCACTTTCATTCATTAATTGGAGACCCAAACACTGTTTATGTTATGTTTTAATCTGTTTGCTATTAAAGATATGTAGTTAGTTACGTATGTTAAAGACATGACAATGCAGACATGACTAGTTGACCATGTTGGAATTGCTTACATGCCTAAATAAGATTATTTTCAGGATGTTCCAACAATATGCATGTTCCTGTTATATGTAATATTTTAAATTATTACATTTTAACTAAATAAACTGAAATAAAACTTTTTTTAGAGACGCATCCTGGTGCTGGGCCCATTATCCAAACAATAGAATTGACAGGAAAACTTTACAATTTTCTAGTGTACTTTGACCAGATGGAATGGGTGCAGTTCACTTTGCTGGCGCTGAGCAGCTGGATGACGTTAGAATATTAAGACCATACCATGTAGGCAGAAGACGGCTGAATACACCCATCTTGTAGTGTGCTTTTCTGACCATTTATGGCCAGAGGACAAAGTCACATAGGTCCACTTAAGGCTAATCAACACATTGGAGAGATTGCAGCATCTGTTTTTAATCACTTATCTGAAAACACTGGATATTGGTAGCTTTGTAACATCCAGTTAGATGAGACTAATAACAGACATGTTAACATATTGGAGGCTGTATATTTCTCCTTCTGTAGATACTAGGAAATCTTGATTAGTCCATCTGCCCACACATGGGGCCTGATCCAGAGCTACGCTGGGCCTCTGTCTGTAAGTACGGCCAGCGTAGCTCTGGTACACTCCCCCTGTGGCCGGCGTATTTACAGACTGTTACCCTAACAGTCTACCCTAACTACAGCCGGCGTAACAGTCTGTAATTATGCCGGCCACAGGATCGTAATCCCCTAACCCAGCCCTCCCTTCCTAATTCCCTCCCTCCCCCACCTACCTTCCGTAACTACAGCGTAGTTACAGTGCTGCACACCTCTTCGTCCATAATTACGCTGTAGTTACACACGCCCGATCTGGGGCACCCAGAATCACTGATTACGTCGGGCAACATTTGCCCAGCACATGTCGTTCTTACGCATACGGCCACCGTAAAAACTACGGCGGCCATAGGTCTCGATCTGCCCCATGGAGTTTTATAATCATTTTCAAATTTTAGGTGATAAACATCAGGAAACTTTTATTTTTTCCCTACTTAACTAAGTAATTTCTTTTGCCATACTCTATTGCTTTCAATTGTTTATGTTCTAGAAAAATGCTGATTTCATTAAATCAGCATTTTTCTAGAACATAAACAATTGACATTGACATTAAGATCATTTAATCAATAGCAGCTTAAGATTCAACGAGGATATAACCTGTTTCATTCACATCTCAGAAAGGGGCAGATCAGCAGCAGCATGACTGGAGACTGACCAATCAGCATTGTCAGAAAATACCATTGGCTAAGCTTATATCATTCATTTGCCTCATGTGACTCTCCAGCCTTCAGTGGGGCCATTGGCTATCATTTTAAAAGTGAACAATAGACCAGAAACAACCATAGTTCTGTGACATCTCAGAATACCCTCACATCTCTCCCATGTGCACAGAATTGTCCTTATATACTAAACTTCTAATATATATATATTGCTTTAATTTATTTTATTTATTCACTTATTTATGCAGATAGTAGAACACTTGTCACTGTCTTCTGTATTGGATAGAAATATGATATAGGATATCTATATGCATATTTCGTCATTGTCCGTGTTACTGGTAATCCCTACATTTATTTGCACTGACATTATTTCTCATTCTCAGATCATTCGCATTGTAAAACATTCCCATCTGTGTGTTTGACATGGGTTCTGTAAATGTGGGACATCACTGTGCAGGAAAGCCTCCATCACATGATCATCCACTGTCATTAAGGAGTGGCGCTAAATTGTAAGATTTGGATTATCTCTTCTGCCAGTTCTGTTTAATGTTGTGTGCTGACTTCACGCACACCTTGCTGTGTTACTATGGATGCATTTCTTTGTGTTTGTTTGTTGACTGTTTTCACTATTTATAATGCATGTTTTTCAGTTTACTGAGAAATATGGCCCAGCTTAGTATTAAAATGAAAAGCCGAACATTTTTCAATCCACACAGTGAACGACAATATATAATAAAGACTTAGATGTAGAGCTCATGAGAATACATAAAACACTGGACAAATGACGCCAATAGATCAGTCATGAGCTGCGTTCTAGTCTGAATTGGCGCACTTCTCTACTAAGCATGTGCTGGGGAAATCCTGCATATCTGGCATATGACCCACTGAGCGTGAGGTACACCTGTAAAGAGTGGTATTGAGTGTCATTCTATATTAGAGTAGGTTACCTTTATTTATTAGCCAGAGGCTACACTTACAGGGGATTGTTGGTGCCTGTAGTCTTTAGTTTTAGTTTACTAGGCAGGGTAGTGGGGCCTTATACAGGAAAATGCAGATCTTCAAAACAGATAAAAATATGAAATATTTGCTAGTTACAAATGTTATAAAGCAAGTTCTCACACATTTCATGGGCCAATTAAACATACATAAAACTCAAATAATCAGCATTTAAGAAAAGGAACAACATATTATTCCCTGTTCCATTTCTGTGCATTTCCTTCTGGACCCATCACATTGCAAAAGCTCATGTGGAGCGTCTTTATTTACAGATGGCGGAATGTTTGTGTGTATGCAAAAGGACACATAGCAACACATAACTAAATGATTTATATATATCCCTGTTGTGCTTTTCATTTACATACATATTAATCCAGCTTTGGTAAGAGTCACAAATACTATACCATTCACTTTCTAGTTAGATGGTAGAGAGTAAAGTAAACATGTTCTTTTTGTTCCTCAAACATAGTTATAATACATAATGTGCTTTATTGTAACATAGCTGAGCTAAGGCAGCTGGTTCTCTGCCGTCATTCTAGCATTTCATGAGAACTGACCTCCACCTGATTTTGATTTCCTTTGTAGGCATCTTTTCAGTTCTGAGCTTGGCATCAGAATGCACCACCCTGGCACAAGAACTACCGAAGGTGTCCTATGTGAAAGCCATTGATGTGTGGCTTATCACCTGCCTTCTTTTTGGCTTTGCCTCCCTTGTTGAGTATGCTGTAGTTCAGGTGCTCCTCAACAGCCCAAAGAGGATTGAAGCGGAGAAAGAGAAAATAGCAAAGGCTGAGCAAGCAGAAGGAAAAGGACCCAATGCAGCGAAAAAGAATACAGTCAATGGCACGGGTACACCTGTACATATCAGCACATTACAAGTATGTATCTGCTTCATACTAATATAATATTATTACAGCAGTTATGGACAGGTTTTAAATAAAGCGGATAATAATAGCAGCAAAATTTTTGAATCACAATATAAACAACGCGCATTCCTCTTTTTCTTTAGATTAAAAATAACAATTGATATACTGCAATAGTCATAATAAAGTATCATTCATAACCTAAAATTCCATGCTTTTTACATATTTCAGTCTGGTTGTTTGTGTTTAGTATATACAGTTGAAAGAGTAAGGAAAGTAGCAAAATGTTTCATTCAAAGCTGATGGGTGCATTGCGAAATAATACAGGTGTTGGTGACTCCATTAACTGAATTAGTTGTCACCAGTCAGTCGGATGTTCTTGCTTTTTAGAAGTGTATAGATAGAAAAGATTTAATATATCTGATGTCGGTACTGGGGACATCAATTCGCTTTAATGTAAAAGAAAAACTAATCTTTTTATGAATGGGTGACTAAACATAGTAGATCAGTACTTAGACAGCTGTCAGGAAGACCTTTAAATTCAGGTAAATAAGGGATTGGGTTCCAGTGCTGGAGCAGGGAAAGGTGAGGGGAATATGTTGGGAGTGTTTAGCACAAGACATTCAAAAGCAAAAGGTTTAACAAAGAGTTTTGTGATAAAAATGCTGACAATTTAAATGGGGGAGGTATTCTTCTCTACCATTAACTTGTAAGGCTTTTATTTGAATTACAGTTGTCATTGCTAATATGTCATATTTTTTGATAGAGGAACATAAGGTAGATTGTATTTTGTAACCAACCTCTTTTGTTTTTATACCTGTATTTAATCCTAGATGTTTTTATTCTCTCTTACCAATTTCATACTCCACATAATCTGTTTGTAAAATAAACATACCTAGAGGCTTATTGATGAATGTCTGTATTTCTCAGTGCATACATACTGAATATCTAACGGTTTCTTTCTAATGTCTATTTCATACACTTTAGATCAATAATTCAGCTATTCACTATTCCCAGGTTGCAGAAACAAGATGCAAAAAAGTGTGCACGTCTAAATCCGATCTGAGATCAAATGACTTCAGCATTGTTGGAAGCTTGCCTAGAGATTTCGAATTGTCCAATTACGATTGTTATGGAAAACCAATAGAAGTAAACAATGGGCTTGGAAAATCGCAAATAAAGAACAATAAAAAGCCACCCCCTGCCAAGCCGGTCATTCCATCTGAGGCCAAACGAATTGACCTTTATTCACGAGCGTTGTTTCCGTTCTGCTTCTTGTTCTTTAATGTTATATATTGGCTGGTATATTTATGACTCGGATTCTCACTTTGAGTTCACAAAACAAGCCCCATTACTCTCACACTTCTTACAGCCAACCTGTGATCTTGTCTACATTGCCAAGCAATATCTTACATTGTAGATGCCATGCAAATGTAATGAAAATTGGCTTTTTTAAATTGAAGCATGACACTGCAATGTCTGTGCTTAAAATGATGTATATAAGTGTAAGGTAAACTTTCTGCTATACCCTCAGTTATGAGTAATGCATACATCAAATCCCCAAACCTCCACTGTTTTATTATCAGAACTTCTGAAATGCTTTAAATACAACTTTGTGCACGTTGACCATCATCCAAATCGTAGATCAATATATGTAGTATTTAAAGGACAATCCTTATTATTTTCAATTGAAAATATATTATATAAGTTTGGATAGCATTGTGTCCAAAAAAAATGTACAGTTCTTCATAACATAAATATATATATATTGACTTCATAAATACAAATTAGCCCCTGTCAATGTGTAAGATACATGATCAAAGACTATTTTTTGTAAAAATCAACTATTTACAAAACTGAGCTGTATCCTTTGCGTGAACTAAAGCTAATATGTAAAAAAAATACATATTAAAAACTGTAAATTATATGTGCCTCGATTGATATGTATCATATATTAAACAAAGAATATTACATTACCTGCATAGGCATTATCCTGATGAGCGTAATACTATATCTATTTAAATGTTTCATAATGGCAAAAGTAAGAGGGCTTAGAACATTTTCTGAGGTGTACCATTATGTAGCCATGCAGAGCATAACAATTATTGGAATTAAAATATTTTAGAATGAAAATTAAACCTAAACAGGGCTGTACTGCATCTTAGTGTGTAGGTTAATTGTTATATGTTTAACACTATCAGCAGCATGGTTCAGACAAGACTTACACTCTTCGGTCTGGATTCACAGTTAAGTAAAAATCTTCTTAAGTACGCTGTTTTAAGAAGTAGCTCATTTACACTCTCTATGTAACATTTCAGTACAAAGATTGCGTAAGTGCGGTCTTTAAAGATGCGTGCGTAGTAGCTCAGTTCTTAAAACAGCGTACTGGATAGAAGATTTCTACTTAACTGTGATTCCGGACCTTCGTTATTATACCAATTTGGAACCACAAATGTATTTAATCTAGGTTGCTATAAACCGAGCAACATACTACTTTACATTGTGAAGTATAAAAATGATGCCTCTCTTACATATGACTATAAGTAAGAAGTTTGATTTGACAAAACGATATGGGACTGTATCCAGACATGTGCATAACCCCCACTATGTGCTTCCAGTCTGAATCTGGACATTTCTGATCCAGAATTCCATAATGCAAGTGTTTTGGACATCAGGGCAGGATACATACAGAGTATACGCATAGGAAGATAGGGGAGATGTATGATAATTTGTACTGTAATGGCTAGTTTCAGCCCTTACATACCGTGAATACTTCCGCACCATCCTAATTTTCCACAGCACAGTGCGTAAATTTTAAGGTAGGGTCCTGCACTTGTATCAAGTGGCCTTTCCTTGCCCACATGGGAGTAAGGATCCAGCAGTGATCTAGGGGCTGATCCAGTAAAAACAATGGCGGCCGTTGAGCCATGGACCTAGCATCTGTAATTACAGCGTAGTTACAAAAGAAGGGGCGGGCAGCTCTGTAACTACGCTGTAGTTACGGAAGCTGGGCGGGGGGAGGGTAATTAGGAGGGGAGGGCTGGGTTAGACACGTTACACTCTTGTGTGAGCATAGTTACACACAGTTATGCCGTCTGAAGTTAGGGTAGCCTTCAGCCAGTGTAACTGAGTGTAACTACACTCACACAGGGGGAGTGACAGGGGGAGTACTCCAGAGCTACGCTGACTGTACTTACGGCCAGCAGGCCAGCGTAGCTCTGGATCAGGCCCCTAGTGTACATCTAGTCCATAGTGCTTAGTGAATAACAATGACAATAACATATTTGCATACACAATATATAAATGCACAAAACATAATACAATACAATAAAACAGGCTGAAAGGTGACAAATAGCATACTGTCTGTTGCTTGGGCTGTAGCTAAAAGTTATTCACAATAGTTTAGCATAGAGGTTCTAAATCACTGATACACTTAACATAGGCATGTGGACCTTTACCCAAGGTCGTAGTAATGGTTGTGTAGCTACTCAAGGTTATCAAATAGATACTGGCAGTGCAGTCCCTAATGGTGTCAAAGTGATCATAGGAACCTGCAAGCAGTTAAGAAAAGAAGAGTAATTGAGGTAAGTTGACTATTATTAGAGCTTAAAGCAAGGGAACTGATTGGTAAAGTGTGGGAGAGCTAGAGGGTAATATTATAATATTAGGGAGTTGAAGAAAAGAGTTGTTTTTTTGGGGGGAGCTATTAGGGAGCTGTTGAGACTGGGAAAGCTGGTGTGAACATGGGAGTGGGGAGTAAAAGTGACTGCTGTAGAGTAAAACTTGCAGTTGTAAAGTACAATGTGGGCTAGAGAGTAAAACTGAAGAACCTGGTGTGACAGCACTGGAAACTAGAGTAAAATTGTTGCAACCTTAGACGGGAGACTGAAGAGCAAATTTGGGGGAATTGGAGATAAGAGGTAACTGTTAATAACAATTGGGAGAGTTGGAGAGAACAAGGTATGGTGATGGAACTGAAGAGAGATATTGGGGGAGCTGGACAGAAAAAAAGAGGCTAAGGGCCAGATTTACTAAAGGGCAGTTTTGCAAAACGCAGCCTTCAAAATAAGCACCGTGGGTGTTGATGGCAAAATCCCCCCTTCCCCTAATAAAAATACTAGCACTACAAATCCTAAAACACACACAAACTAACTAAATCTATGCCATTCTGTGAAAAGATTTTTAAAAAACAAACAATATATAATAGTAACAACGGGCCTGATTCAGACCTACGGGCACTTTACGGTCACCCAAGGTCTGTACAGCCGCCATTGTAGCGGGGAGTGCACCCCCTGGCGGGTATAAATTTGGACACTTACGTGTCCAGATCCCCACCCTAAAGTTTACGATCAGCTATGTGGCCGTAACTATAGTTATGGCAGTCGGCCCTTACGCCGCCGTATGAAGGTTGTGCGCATGCACGCAACCTACATAACAGGGAAATTATGGCCGAGCCGGTCCGTAATTCCCTGGGCGGTCATATTTCTGCGTACGGCCCAATCACCCCAGTCATAGTAGCAGTAAAGATTGCAGGCATCACAAGCTGCCCTTAAACGTTTGAGCATGCTGGCACTTGTAGCGTTCCTTAAAAGCTGTGGTTTTATCACGCTATTAGAGGTGTCACTGGGGTCTTCTGTCATTTTCATTGTGCCGTCTTTAATGCAAGGCCTGTTTGGGGTCTCTATTTGGAATTTTTTATTAAACCAAGGCTGCCTCGGATTATAAAAGATCTTTCCAGGACCCTACAGAAGAAGATCACAATGGTAAGCATGATACACTGTATTCTATACAGGCATTGCAGTAAAAGCCACAGCAGAATGGGTGACAGGATATGCTGGCGATTGTGACTCCATCACTATAAGGGCCATCATGCTTAAACGTTTAAGGACAGCCTGTGATGCTTGTGATCTGCACAGCGACTATAGATGGGTGGCTTTGACTATTTTAATAGAGTTTTTTCAAATGTATTGGGGGGGGCAGCGACGCTTTCAAATCGCCACCACTTTTCACCCCATAGTGCAATGTGGGATATTTGTTAAACACACTTTTTTTCTATGTCAGTAAACAGTCATTTGTTTCCAAGCGCTGGACCTGACTTTTAAGTGGATAACTGGTACTCACTGAAAAGGGGTAATTAAGAACCTATGAAACCAAGTTCCAAGAAATGTCCTTTATTCATTCTCTAATGGCTCAATTAATTTTATTATTGAAGAAGTTTGCTTGTGGACTTATTTTGTAAAAATGATGGTTCCACCTGCGGTTGCAGTCCTCGGTTAGAAAGTTTAATTTCCGAAATAGGGACATCCGAAAGTTCCTTTTCGGATGTCCCTATTTCGAATACCACTCAGTTTAGAATTATTTTTCAGAATGGGTGAGTATGCCGATCGGCATTCTCACCCATTCTGATTCGGAAATAGTGCTGCCGCCGCTATCCTGTCGCCACCGATGCTGCAGGGAAAGGTGAGTAACCTCTCCAGGGTACGGGGAAGGGTGGGTAAGGGTAAGGCTGCAGGGGAGGAAGGGTTAGGACAAAGAAAACAAAGGTAGAAAAAAGAAAAATCTACCAAGCTAAACCTTTATCAGGTGCACTCCGGATGTCCAAAACAGACCATAACGCAATTTAAAACATCATATTTTTATTAAATATCAATTAAAATATTATTTAATTAATTTAAAGGCAAAAATATTGTTCATATACACCAACCAGTACCTCATAAAGGATATTATGTTGCACAAAAAGTAATCATTATAATAAATATGACCGGTAGAACATTTGACAGAGCATCAATAAATCTCCCTCTACTTGTAATCAATGCTATTATGAATATATAGATAACAATAATTAACCCCAAAGATCAAATATATGGGTGAGAGGATATTAGTAGAGCACTTGATACATAGTCACAATTGGACAAATACATTCATTACTCAGAATGCTCCAATACAGCTGTAAAGATATCTGTACACATTAGTATATAAAATTAGGACAGCATCACTTATAGTCATGGAGCCTGATCCAGAACAACGCTTCGGAGCTAATTAACGCGTGGCGGAGACGTAAAATTGCCCTTTGGTAAGTACTGCGCATACGCACCATAGAAAATACGCTCCGTAACGTAGCGTAATTGTGAACGTATGGGCCATTCACGTATGTGTCACGTAAATACTTACGCGTGGGCGTGCCAATTGTACGTGTGTCCAAAATACGTCTAAAATACGTGAAGTAGGCAGGGGGTGGTATTTAAAGTGCACAGTATGGGCATGCTTAGCTGCATAAATACGCGTTGCCCATACGTACGTGTGCGTATGACTGCGGTTACGTTGGAAAAAGTTAAGGTAGGGTTTGGAAAGCGTATCTTGACAAAATACGTACGTTCAAGGGGTGTGCCGAAGGGAGTGTAACGAATTTACGCGCACGAAAATACGCTACGCAAATAAACGTACGGCAAACGTAGTTCTGGATCTACCCCATGGTCTGTTTTGGACATCTGGAGTGCACCTGATAAAGGTTTAGCTTGGTCGATTTTTCTTTTTTCTACCTTTGTTTTCTTTGTGATGACTCTTTGAATCTTCGGTAGCACCCATTATTATTTTTGATTATAGCCTGTGCGATTCTATTTCCTTTTGTTTCTGAGGAAGGGTTAGGGTCAGGCTGCGGGAGATGGAGGGTTAGGGTCAGTCTACGGGGAAGGGACAATTAGGGTCAGAATGCGGGAGATTGTGGGTTAGGGTTCATGCTGCTGGGAAGGGACTGTTAGGGTCAGGCTGCAGGGAAGGGAAGGTTAGGTATAGGGTAATGAGAGGGGAGGGTTAGGGTTTGAATTAGGGAAAGGGTTAGGGTAGTTTTTTACCTTACCTTTCGGAGCACAGAAAGTTCGGTGCTCCATGGATTGATTGCTATGCTATGATTGATTGCTATGCCTCATTCGAACTGGCTGAGAGAAAACGGCCCTATCGAAATAGAGCCGTTCTTTCCGAGGACCCACACCCTTCCACCTCAAACCTTCACAGAGGTCACCCCAAATATGAATTATTAAATGTGTTTGAGCATTAGGCCTATAAAGATTAGATTTGCTCTTGTAAGGACCATAGCCTTTGCAGTTAAAGCATCAATGGGTTGTGCAACAAATCATTCTTTACATCTTGATTTTACAATTGTGCCTGTGTCACGTTCAAGGGGGGTTTGGGATCTGTCCCGGGTGTCAGAGATAGATACGATGGAGATGGCTTGAATTGGAAGTGAGCGGGTTTAATAAAGGACGGGTGCATACAGGAAATGAACAAAATAACAGTCTATGAATCAGGAGGTGCAAGGGAACCAAGGGGATTGGATGTGCACTGGGATAAAGCAAAGTCCGTGAACAGGGGTGCCCCCTGGTGGAGGAGAGTTGGTTGCAGAGTTGGTTTGCAGGGTTGGTTTGCAGAGTTGGTTTGCAGAGTTGGTTTGCAGAGTTGGCTTGCAGAGTTGGTTTGCAGAGTTGGTTGCAGAGTTGGTTGCAGAGTTGGTTGCAGAGTTGAATGGA
>WWET01000046.1:554566-569517 GCA_011038615.1 Limnodynastes dumerilii | reverse complement strand
AGCGCTCTGCGTCCACGCGGTTCAGAGAAAGGAGCGCGCCGTCGGCGGCCGCGGCTGCTTCCGGTCCCCGCAGGAGGTCTCGCGTGCAGCGTCGGGGAAGCATTCCGGCGCTGAAGTTATGGCGGCGGCAGTGGCATCTCAAGAGCGGGGTTCTCACCAAGCGAAGGCTGGTGAGTCTCGCTCCAGGGAGTCCCAGGAGAAGCATTTTGGACAGGGGGGGAGCCAGCAGGGAGCAGGGGGAGGCTTACCACGCCACAGGCAAGCGGCAGGGACCCACTCCACAATAGGGGCAGGGAGCAGCCTGGCTGGCAGCTGGGTTGGCTCACATATATCGGAATAGCTAGTGGGGACAATGCTGGAGGCGGAAATGTAGGATTCTATAGCTGCCCCTCCAGCATCACCATGCCCATCTTCAGCCTCTGCTCTTGTAAGAAGTGATGCACACACTCCATCTGTCGGTCAAGGGGTAGTTTTGGAGAACAGGGCACAGCAGCAGCAGATTGGTGTCCCTAACCCCATAGCTTTACCACAATGGTTTTTCCCACAATGTATGGTGCCAACTAAGTAATGGTCTCAGAATCCATGGGTACAATCTTTTACGGTCCCTTTTAATATGTTCCCTATGATGTCTGCACAGGCAGGGGTTGGAGGGCCAATGTCTTTTAACGCCATGGGAGTACCTCCTGGGTTTAGTCTTTATAACCCCATGGGAGTTAGTCCACCCGCAGCCTTGAGTGCAGTTGGTCAAGGGGGGATTTCACAGAGTCACAGTACCGTACTACCCTCTAACCCTTGTATAGTTTCAGCTCAGATGACCTCAAGCTCAAATAGGCCCACAGACACATCGGCACAAGGAGATGGACAACAGCCAGGAATGTCAGGTTCACAACCGCCGAGCGCTGATCACAGTGATGTGTTTGACAGCGGTGAGTTGGCGCCAACCTCCGGTGCAGAGCACTCCCCCTCTATTTCGGATGATTTGTCTTCAATAGGTTCCACAGACTCCAACATAAAGCCTAGCAAGGTAATGAAATTGCTGCGTAAGTTGCTGGGTATGGCTATGGGTAAGGGTAAGAGGCCACTAAAAGAGGCAGGTGAGAAAACATCAGTAACCCCTAAGATCCCTTCCATGGTTTGCGAAAACACCACATTCAATTGGAACGCAAGGGCCTCCTTGAAGGATAAATAAATAGAATAAAGAAAGGTAAATTTGTATGCATGTTCTCCATCACGGACACTGCTAAAAAAAAAGATCTGGATAAAGCTATGGCCAAAGGGGGTATAGGGGAGGAAAATTACAAAACTTTCCCAAAATGGTTAGCAGGTTTCTGCACTTTTGCAGCCTGCTATCTGGAGTCTCGCAAGGATGAGTACAGAGCAATTTGGTGCTATATGCACCTTATACAGGATATGATGGATTCCTTTAAGGGTAACGCCTGGAGAGAGTATAATGAGGGGTTTAGGAAAAAAGCAAGAGGGGCAAAAATCCATAAACTTTGATATAAAGGATTTGGAGGTTTTGTCCAAAGTAACGAATCCGGGGCAAACGGCAATTGAACCCCAGCCCTTTCGTAGACCCCCAGGGGCGGGAAAAATCAATGGTTTCTTTCAAAACAAGGGGAAATGTTTTGCCTTTAATCATACCCGTTGCACAACGGGGGCGGGTTGCAGGTATAGACACAATTGCCTTAGATGCGGAGTGGGACATCCCTCAAAGGATTGTAATGTACAGGCCCCTGGGGGAGAGGTCAAGCACAACAGGCCTTTAGAGGTGGGGCTCAGAATGGCCAGGTCCCCTGTTAATGTAGAAAGAATGGTCCCATGGCTTGACGTTTACCCCTTAAGGGAGGATGCCGAGTTACTGCAGCAAGGATTTAAGTTTGGTTTTAAGTTATCCATTACGGTTCATGTTCCGGTTTGTTCCCCTCCTAACCTGAAATCAGCCAGGCAGTTTACCGAGGTCTTAGAGCAGAAAGTTTTAGAGGAAGTCCGTCGGGGTAGGATTGCAGGCCCCTTTCCTAGCCCTCCCATTGAAAATTTGGTTGTTTCACCGGTGGGGGTGATTCCCAAAAAGGTACCGCGTAAATTCAGATTAATTCAGCATTTATCCTACCCAGAGGGACACTCGTGAATGATTCCATTGGCCCTGGCCAGTGCAGAGTGGTATATCAGTCCTTCGAGGAGGCGCTTGAGATGGCACGGTCTTGCGGGAAAGGAGCACAGTTGGTGAAGCTGGATATTGCATCCACTTTCCAGCTGTTGCTATTGCATCCAAAGTCGTTTAGATACATGGGTTTTAAAATGCCCCAGGGTTATTTAGTTGATTGTTGCTTACCCGTGGGATGCGCCATCTCTTGTGCCTTTTTCGAAAAGTTTAGTACTTTTCTGCACTGATGTGTTAAGGTTTGTGGCAGACATCAATTCCTGGCCCATTACCTTGATGATTTTCTGTTTATCGGCCTGGCTGCGTCAGAGGAGTGTGCTTGGGCTCTTTTTACGGCTAGGTCCTTGTTATTTCATTTCGGCGTGCCATTTGCTGCAGAAAAAAACGAAGGGCCAACCACGTGCTTGGCCTAATTGGGCATAAAATTGATACTGTTGCGGAGTCCTGCAGATTGCCCCAGGATAAGGTCATACGAATGCAAGGGGTCCTGGGGGATCTGCAGGGCCGGCGCAAGGCAATTTTGAAAAAAGTACAATCTTTCCTTGGGCTATTAAATTTTGCTTGCAAAGTGATACCCATGGGGAGAGTATTTTGCCAGCGTTTGGAGCGAGCAACGGCCATTTGTCTTACCATTTCGTCACATTATCTAGAGAGATTCGTGATTACATGGTAGTGTGGTCCTCATTTCTGAGCGAAATCAATGGTGTTCGCATATGGCAGGCACCTTTGGCATCAAATCAGGAAGTCCTGCTGTACATTGACGCTTCCAGGTCCGTGGGTTTTGGAGCATTTTATCAAGGTCAATGGTGTGCGGAAAAATGGCCCAAGGATTGGGTTTTTTCCAGGGCTTACTGCGAACTTGCTGGTACTGGAGTTATTCCCCATAATTGTCGCAGTGGAACTGTGGGCTTCGGAGCTACAGAATAAGAATATACTGTCCTGGTGCAACAACTTGGGGGTGATCCAGGCCATTAACAGGCAGCGAGCGTCTTCACCTCCCGCTATTAGGCTTTTGCGTCATCAAATTAATGCAAATGAATGTTAATTTTAGAGCCAGGCACGTCCCGGGGGTAGATAATAAAATAGCGGACGTTCTTTCCCTGGCCGAGGTTTAGGTTGTTGGCGCCAGGGGCTCGAGCGGCTGGTTTGGCATGTCCTTTGCGTCTTTGACAGATTGTGAAGCCGGCTTAGAGTCCCAGGTGAATGGCTCCCTGGCTCCGGCGACTCTGCGAGTCTACAAAAAGCTTGGGCAGAGTGGGTATGGTACAGAGAGGATAAGGCGCAGAGGGGTAAGTCTGACTCAGCCATTTTATTACAGTGGATCTGGAGTGAGTACAAGGTGGGAAGGTCTAAGGCCATGATCTCCTCTTATTTGGCTGGCGTTGCGCATTTCTCATTACTAAAAGGTGGGGTAGATTTCACTGGTCCGGAAGATGATGAGGGGTTGGGCTCGCAAGCAGCCAATGAAAGAGGATATACGCCGTCTTATAGATGTGGCCTTGCTTGAGAGAATGTTGGCTGCCTTGCCGGGGTTACCTCCTCAGCTTTTGAAGCTAGCCTTTTCAGCGTAGGATTTTCCTGGGCCTTTTTCGTGACCTTTAGAGTCAGCGAGCTGGTGGCTTCCGGAAAGATGGCTAAGGATTCAGGTATGCTTGCACGGAATGTGGTCTTCAAAGGGGATTCCATTGCATGCAAGGTACACAGGTCAAAAACAGACCAGTTGAGGAAGAGATGCTGGGTATTCCTGGCCCCTAGCCTTAACGGGAATGTATGTCCTGTGTCATTGGCAAGACAGTATAGGGATTTGGAGGCAGTTAGTGGTAACAACTGATTGGCCCACGTAGGTGGAGACCCTTTGACCAAGTACCAATTTGTATTTGTCTTTAAGAAATGTATAAAGTGTGTTGGTTTAGATACAGCGCTGTACAGTACGTACTCTTTTCGTATTGGCGCCACCATGTCCGCCGCCCTGGACGGGCGGTCTGGGAAGGTGGAAGTCCGGCGCCTATAGGAAATACATTAAGTTAAATAAGTGTTAAGTTATTTGAGGAATGCCTAAGCTTGAACCTCCTAGGATTAACTGCTTGCCTTCGGGGGGGGCACAGGGGGTTTTTCTTCCTTTTTGATCCTCCCAGTAAGTCTCTCTTTAGCAAGCAGAGTCTTGGAGGTTTAGGGAGTTGTTCACCCTTGTTAGGTCGGGTCAAGGCTCGGTGATTCCTCCCCTCCCTTGTTTTCCCCATGGGTGTAATAGGTTAGTTAGAAGGGTAGTTAGACATTATATAAAAAATAATAATAAATATATATAATATATATATTTAGTTAGGGCGTAGCTGTAAGGATATAATAAGGATATAAAAATACCGGTAATTAATATAAGCATAAGATAAGTATAGAGTTGGCGTAAGCTGTTTTTGATGTAAGTTAAGGTACTTACTCGCGTAAGGATGTTTTAAGGTTCTTTGACCTGTAAATTGGTAGTTTATACAGTGCGTGGTTTGCGTGCCCTCACGTTATTGCCTATGGGCTCGTTATCTTACAGATCGAGTGCGGTCCGACAGACAGGCCTGGATTGTCAGCCATTCGCACGTTTTCTGGGCAGGGTGTGCTGCGGCAATTGGAACATTTCTTGGTTCGGTTTCAGCGGTCTGAAATGGGAGCTCTTTCTCATTTACTTTTAAGAGCCCTTATGGTCTTTGGTTCCCCTGAGGCAATTATTATACATCTGGGGGGGAATGACCTTACAAAACGATCCACTTGAGATCTGGAGCGTTTGTTTAAAACAGACATTTCAAAATGTATTGCAAAATTTCCAGGAATACAAATAGGTTGGTATACATGATACCCAGGCTATAGTGGTGGAGGGACAGGGATGCTAAGAGAATACACCATAAGAGGAAGAAGCTGAATATTACAATGGCAAAATTTATTGATGGCCTGGGCGGTTTCAGTGTTCTCCATCCTGAGATTAGATATGAGGCTAATCAGCTTTATAGGAGCGACGGTGTACACCTGGGGGTTGGAGGGAACAATTTGTTTGTGGAGGATATGGTGAGGGCCTTAAGCTGTTTCGAGGTGGCCCGGCAGGGGTACTTGAAGGTACCTCTGTTGTGGAGCTAGCAGTGGGGGGGGTCAGCAGGTATTTTGGCGCTAATTAAGCATACGTGGTTTTATTTGCAAGCGGTCTCGAGGTACTCAACCCAAGAGCAATTCAAGGACGCCGTTCCCTAGTGGTGGGGTCCTGTAGGTCAGCCACCTTCCATGTACTGGGGTGTGCCTTATGTTTGGGTTGTTGTTGGATGGGACCACTTCGCCATGAGCGCCTATGTGTTATTTATAGTTAAGTTAAATTAAGTTAAGGGTTAAGATAGGCGCTGAACCCCCCCCCCATCTGCTAATTGGGCCACCTTTCACTGCTGAATGTTCTAGATTAGACATTCAATATATATTATCAATTCCATCTCAGACCAATTTATTAGTTAATTTCAATAAACCATGTTCCCTTTTTAAACGCAGCTATTGTTGTTCGTGTCGTTATTTATATTTAGGTATGTGTGACTGGTGTGGTGTACGAGTGAATCCTATGCCGTTTGCCATTTATGATTGAATAGGTTAATAATTTGGGTGTGATGTTAGCTCATTTGCATGTAGTTTGTGAGCGACGTTTATGATTGAATAGGTTAATAATTTGGGCGTGATGTTGGCTTTAATTAGTGCAATAGAAAGGCACAATAAAAAAGGCCCCTTTTGCAAATGCCTGAATCTGGTCCTTAACTATTAATCATGTCTTCATACCCACAGTCTTTCTAAACTAAGAGAAGCTTTTTCTTCATAGTAAAACAGGAAGTAGTTAACTATTGAACAGCAAGTCAAAATGGGATAACTATTGTAATGATTGTATTGACTGACACATTTTTCATAACAAACAAAATGTTACTAATAAAAGTAACATAGACTTATCCAGTTATATTATATTGTCATATCTGATGAATGTCTGGAATCCCTATACCTTCGCTAGACTTTTTACAACAATTTTTCCATATGGTACTCCAGTGCCCTCTAGCTGCCAAATGGTAAGAGAGACTATAGCTTTAGTTACCAAACGCTATGATATTTTCACTGAGCAATTGTTTATTGAAAAATATATAGACAATTTGAAATGTGTTTGATTTTAAGAAAATGAACCAGATTAGATTGAAAGATATTTTAATATTTTACTACCTGAGGACTGGATTCAGATTTCAGTGCCAATTCTGTACGTTAGCCTCTGCCGTGGAGGCTAATATATGGAATTTGCAATCTCAAACCATACATAGGAGACCAGGTCACTCCCCTTGCACCCATGCAGAAAGGATTACCTTAAGAACCTTAGCCAAGCCCTAACTATGCGATTTAAATGTCCGTCCACCATACATATACACATCTGGAGTGGACATGCCTCCCATGCCGTGATAGGATTGCGCATGGAATTCTGCATCAGACAGATGCGTTCCATGTACTGCGTCTGCGCATTAGATACTGGAAAGCGGTATCTGTACTTGATGTATGGAAATTGCCTGTGATTATTAAAAAAGGCTCAAGGTCCTAATTCTGTGCCTAAAATATTATATTTTTCACATGGTAACATAAACATTGTTTAAAATTTTCTTATGGTGTGTATACACTTTACAGAAATGATAAACTAAAGTATTATATGCAATGGTTACAGAGGTTAATGGACCCAAGGGTTAGGTATCTTCATCAATGCCTGCATCTAATGTCAATTAGGAACAGAACAGGGAATGCTAGAAATTAACTAGAATTAGAATTGCATGACTAGGCCCCCTGGCTTTTTCTATGGAGCCTGGAAATTAATGATTTCAATTAGATGGTGGAGGTGAATGTTAAGTAAAGTTAATAAAGGATACAAACACAGAATAGCAATATAAATAGAAGTATGGCCCTAAGGCTTGAGAGAAAAGACAGAGGGGGAGTTGGAGAGAGGAGGAAATATGTATTAGTTATATATTAGGAGGCTGACTTTGTTTCTACCAACATAGAGGAGGACACCAACAAGATTGTACATATAAAAGCATAGTGCGTATGTATAAGGGTTGAGTTGTGTTTGTATTTTTCTTCACCTTTTTCCAGTTCATCTTCATTTTCATCTTATTTTTCTGTGGTCTTACTATTTTCTCCTTAGAAGTGAAGGTGACCAGTGCAGCTATGTCAACAGATATTTGTAAACAGACAACTCAGGGCTGATTCAGAATTGCACTTACACCTTTTTTTAGGTGCAAGTGTAGAACTGAGCAATACCGTGTTGAACTGCAAGGGAGGCAAATTTTTATTGTGAAAGCAAAATTATGTTTGAAAGGTGACATTTTTATGTATTTATTAATTTTATAGAATAAACATAAAGCTATGCAGTATTTGAGTTCTATGTACAAAAATTAATGTATTTTCCCTGCATGGAAAATATTTAAGATTAATTATCTCCCCTTACTTTGCAAAATGGTATAGCTTAGCTGTACACTTGCACCTTTTACCCTTACTCCCAAACTCTGAATCAGCACCCTCGTATCCTTTTGATCTGTCCAGACTAAGGTCTGGATTCAGAATTTGGGAGTAAGGGTAAATCAGGTGTACAGCTCAGCTATACCATTTTGCAAAGTAGGGGTGCTAATTAACCTAAATCTTTTACATACAGGTAAAATACATTACTTTTACACACTAAACTCAAATACTGCATAGCTTTATGTTTAATCTATGAAATAGAGGAGAGCTAAGAAATTTCACCTCTTAAATATAATTTTGCTTTCACAATTTATATTTGCCTCGCCTTGCAGTTCAGCATGGTATTGCTCAGGTCTACACTTGCACCTAAATAAAAGGTGTAAGTGCAACTCTGAATCCAGGCCTAAATTTTACCTTTAATTAAGTTATTGTGATTAGAATATCATTAACTTAATGATATCTATATCATACAAGAAAAAACAAAACAAATACAGTTTACAGATCATTATGTCATCAACTACATCATTATCATAAACAAAGAAGTGATTTTTTTTTTTTTACTTCTGAACTGTCAACATACATTCAAACTCTTTGTAAAAACCAAGGGGCAGATCCTGAACTACGCATTTCCGCGAATTTACGTGTGGCGGACACGTAAATTCGGCTTATTAGCTCCAGGGCCATTTCTATGCTTTATCACTAGATATAACATTACCCTCTCCCTCTAAAGTTGACTAAGTTCTCACAAGCACACGCCTCACTCCCTCATGCAGTGGTGCACCCATGGGGGGTTTCTGGTTGCCCAGATATCCCCCCAGATTGAAAATAAAAAATAAATAAAAAATGTGCAAAAAGAAGGAACATTTCGAAAAAGGGGCATGGCCTAGTTGCCATGTGGGGCAGACTGTCATGGAGGAAGATGGTTCTGGCCTGTGCTGCAATAGGAAAGCAGGTGAGGATGGTAAATGTGTCACAACATATTCAACAGTTCTTATACATTGACACAAGCTCTGGTCCATTGTGTAACGTGCTCCACTTATGAATTGTATACTGCTATTGCTATTACATCTGTTCCTGCAATATAAAACTACCATTTTAATGTGTAAAAGAAGTAAATTATAAATTACTTAAAAATATCAAAAACAGAACTTGTTACAGACAAGAACAACGCAATTACTTAATGTAGATTTATTTTATTTTTATTATTTTTAAATCTACATTATAAACTTCCTGCTTTCACAAAGAATGTTAAAGGACGTCTTAGATATTTTGCCAGTCAGATAGTACAACCATTATCAGTATTATCATTTTACATATGTTTTTTAACATCATATTAATTAGCACTTTACAATTTTAAAGGGTACTTTAACCTCTTCCGCATTACAGTCTAATTCCCTAACACACGCTCACTGTTGCACCGTGCGGTATAACAGTGGGGACGGGGCGGGAGCATAGCTTGAACGGGGCGGAGCTTCTTTGTCCCGTTTTCGAGCTCCAAAATGTTGCTAATATACCCCATATGCATTTAAGTTGCCTATCAGCTATGAACAGCTATGTGCAGCTAAAACACAGCTCTAAACACAATTTACAAACTTGCACAATATTGTTCCAAACACTCATTTATTTTGTGATTGGAATGATCATTTTTAGAATAAATTTGTGAGTTCCAAGCTTTAGGGTAAAACAAGGTTAAGTAAAGACATTAACACAACCATGTTGAACTGCAAGGGAAGGCAAATGTAAACTTTGCAAACAAAATCCAGAGCTAAGAAGGAAACGTTTTCCTTAGATTTACAGATGAAACATAAAGCTATGCAGTATTCCTGTTCTATATGCAGGAGTAAAGAATTTTCCCTGCATCAAAAGACTTTACATTCATTAGAACCCCTCACAAACCTGTTTTGCCCTTAAGCTGGCCATACACTAGAGCGATTATCGAAAATTGCATGAAATCCCCGATAATCGTGACGATTATTCTTGTACAGTCCTCTAGACTCCGAAACGATATCTGCACCATACACTAGACGATTTTCCACCTAAAATCGTCCTAATATACGAAAAAACTCTGATTTTCCATCTCCTTTTATCGTCCCCCAAAAATTGGTTTTGACCATACACTTGCTGATAAATAATTTTTATAGGCTCCATTACAAGAAGTCTAAAGTCATAATCCACATGCAGGCTCCATTACAATAAGTCCAAAGTCGTTATGCACATGCAGGCTCCATTACAATAAGTCCAAAGTCGTTATGCACATGCAGACTCCATTACAAGAAGTCCAAAGTCATAATTCACATGCAGGCTTCATTGCAAGAAGTCCAAAGTCATAATGCACATGCAGGCCCCATTCCAAGAAGTCCAAAGTCCTAATGCACATGCAAACGCCATTCCAAGAAGTCCAAAGTCATAATCCACATGCAGTCTCCATTACAAGAAGTCCAAAGTCATAATGCACATGCAGACCCCATTACAAGAAGTCCAAAGTCATAATCCACATGCAGACGCCATTCCAAGAAGTCAAAAGTCATAATGCACATGCAGACGCCATTACAAGAAGTCAAAAGTCCTAATGCACATGCAGACGGAAAGGAGAAGGTGTCATGTAATATTAGCATAATCACGCCTACGACCGTCCTAACATCACCAGGTATTTTTCGGCCACGATGTCACGATTATTGTTAAATGCCCATACACTGTGCGATTTTACATTTTATCTTCCGCTTTGTTTAAGCGTTTGTTTCCGCTTTGTTTAAATCAAACATGTCAAACGATCCAATAATCATTCAAAACAGCTTTTTTGTACAATGATTGGATGATCGGCCAAAAAATCGTTACCATACACTTGAACGATAATTTGCCCGATAACATAATGATTGCTAAATCGGAGCGATAATCGCTCTAGTGTGTGGCCAGCTTTACTCTTAAACTCTGGATAAGCCCCCTAGTGTACACCTATTCTGTTTTATGTAACGTAGCGCTGGATCAGGCCCGATGTCACGATTATTGTTAAATGCCCATACGCTGTGCGATTTTACATTTTATCTTCCGCTTTGGCCCAATTTAAATCAAACATGTCAAACGATCCAATAATCATTCAAAACAGCTTTTTTGTACGATGATTGGATGATCGGCCAAAAAATCGTTACCATACACTTGAACGATAATTTGCCCGATAACACAATGATTGCTAAATCGGAGCGATAATCGCTCTAGTGTGTGGCCAGCTTTACTCTTAAACTCTGGATAAGCCCCCTAGTGTACACCTATTCTGTTTTATGTAACTGGGTTTGTTCCATTACCTATTTAAACTATATTTGTATGATGAGCAGAGTATTTCTGCTCAATAGTAAAGGGATCCTAAAAGTGTTAAGTTATTTATGGCAAATTTTTATGAAAATGTTTAAATATTTTCTCATTATTAAAGGTACCGGTTTATTCTGAGCTCTTCATTTGCATATAAAGCCCCTGCCTATAGCAAGTGAGCTTATTAAATGAATGAAATGATTATCTATGAAGTAGGCTAATTTCTAGAAAACTCTAATGAGCTGCTGCAACTTAATTTAATTAAAACTTTATCTTTGTCAAATTCAAAATAATGATTTTTTGTAAAAAGGTTATATGCAACTTATATGTCAGAAATAGAGAGGGGTGCAATAATCTATTAATTAGGTAGACTTTCCAAGACCAAAAAGTGTTTAGACTGTAGAAAATGGTTCTGTTTGAGAAAAGAAAACTCTGGGAGCTGCACAGACTATAGGGGGCTTAAGAGAACACATAGAGGGGAAATGAAGAGAACAAAACGGATGAAGTATTTGTAAAGAGCTAAGGAGTACCTTTGGGGGTGGATGGAGAGCGCAAGGAGAAGGAGCTTGAGAAAATAACAGGACAGGGGGTTTGACGAAACAGGGGAGTGTTAGTTGTCTACAGAGAAGCCACAGGGTGTTGAAAGGGGGTTGAGGTTGAGAGAAAATTTTCATTTTGGTATATAAACTAAGCACTGGAAATAGACTAATCTATGCTTGTAAAAGTCAAAATAAAAGTTGAAAGTCACTGGGAACTAAATTAGTCATACAATCCAATCCAACCCTCTATTTCCCTGAGATTGGTTTAGTGTGGCGCAAAGAGTTAATGAAGTGGAGTATAAGGGTTAAAAGGGTAGGTGCAGAGTGTGCTTGTGAGGGGAACAGAACTGTAGAATAACATGGCTGGTAGAAGCAAGTGGAGATAGGAGGTAGGCAGAGTGTGTCATTTATGTGGTTTTAAGAAGTGATCTCTTTATTCGCATAAATGTTAACTTATAATTGCTGTGTGTCTACATTATAATTTATTATGATATTAAGCACATGGGTGACATGGGTACAATCAATGGGAGTGTCATGGACGTGAAAGTTTATACACCCGGGCGATCATACGCTACGCTCGCGGGCGTAGGTCTGGATCAGGCCCATTGCTACTACAACTTCTGATACTGCTGTGACTACTACTGCTTCTACAATTACTAATACTCCTTATACTAATGCTACTTCTACTACTAGTAATACTACTGCTGTTCTGCTGCTTCTTCAGCTGCTACCGCCATTGCTATTATACATATATGTCTATATTGACAAAGTGGCCAAAAAATTTCAATGATATCCTGGAATTAAGGTTTCAACATGGGAATAAAATTTGAAACGAAGGCTCTTACTCTCAAATCACATTTTAAGAATTTGAAAATATTTTTCTGTTGAAATTCATGATTTATGTTTTAACTGCTTTAATATAATATAAAATAGAAAAGTAAACCTTTCCTTAAGCGAGTACTAGTTGTTGATGATCCTTGGCAGTTAATACAGATTGATTATATTAA
This sequence comes from Limnodynastes dumerilii, assembly GCA_011038615.1. Classification (NCBI taxonomy): domain Eukaryota; kingdom Metazoa; phylum Chordata; class Amphibia; order Anura; family Limnodynastidae; genus Limnodynastes; species Limnodynastes dumerilii. The sequence goes on along the minus strand of WWET01000046.1, from coordinate 557,011 downwards.
ATCCTTGCCAGTGGCAGGAGAAGGTTTCAAATATGTTTTGATGATGTTTTTTTTCCACTAAATGGATTATTTAACCATATTTCAGTTGCTGTGGAAATGTGCAATTTCCCAGTAGATGTTTCTTAAAATGATTGAGTCTGCTTGTGATACCTATCCTATTTCATATAAGAAGTTATGAAACACATATGGGATTTATTAAAAAAATAACATAGGGATTTCATGTGCTCTATCACCCCTAATATGCTGGAATGGTAAAGTCCAAGGATTGGATACTTAAAAAGAGAATGCAGAAATATACCAGAAAAAGGGATAACAATTCTATCATTCAGAAGACTATAGGGCTGATTCCGTTGGTCTAACACCAGTTAGTGTCTATTACGTTGCATGATTTCCAATGGATGTCCAACAAACAAACACATTCAAATGTTCCAAAATGTATCTGACTCATGACTCCTTACAACAGCCGAGGAAGAATAGGGTAGTGTAGAGATGAACTAACATAGGGCCAGATCCAGAGCTTAGTCCGCTACCGTAATTACGCTAGCAGGAGTCGTAAAAATGCTATTTTGCAGGTACTCGCAGATGTTATGGCACGTAACTCTGAACGTACGTACCATCCTAGTATCAAGAGCTTAACTACGAATAAAGGGACGTACCATACGACACCCATAATTACGCATTGGAGACGGGTGAGGCATTTAAATCATACAGTATGGGCGTGCTTAGGCGCGTAAGTATGTGCAGCCATTACGGGAGTTACGCTTTGAAAAGTTAAGGTAGAGTTTGGAAAGCGGAAAACAGTAAAAGTGTGTACGACCAAGGGGAGTGCCTAGGGGAGTGCATGGTAATTACTATAGCGTAAATACACTACGCGTTGAAACACAAGGGGAACGTAGGTCTGGATCCGGCTCATAGCCCTTTTACAGAAGAGGTGAGCAACTACAAAAGTGACTAATACAAACTAGCATGACTGCACATTAACACAAGCATATGTTTAGAATATTCTAGAGTCAATTACGATAATTATTGTAGTAAACTAAAAAATTATGCATTTTTGGACCGTAAGTGGGAAATTTGAGGCATTAGCTCAAGAACTCTGGAAATTGATAAATATGACCTTATTAAAACATATTTAGTCTGCTAAGAGACAGATATTGTATATTAGGTGACTAGTGTCTAGTACCTTGTGGACCAGAAAACCACACTCTATTGGAGGCTACAGTCAGCAATGGACGCCAGTGCAAAAGTAGATGGTAGCACATGCACATAGGTACACACTGGAAGGCTAATGAAATTCCTAAGGTGAAGGGCATAGTCATGGGAGCTAGGAACTACCAACAGCTGCCCCTAGATGCTTCTGAGTAGATGGGTGTTTAAAAACATGTCTACAATATCTTTAATAATGTGTGTGTGTGTATTGGTTGTATAATAAGTAAGTAAGAAGCGTGACTGTGCTGTTTATGTGTCTTCATAAATCCCAGAATATTACTTACCAACCCTTGCTCCTGGCAAGGTGATACAGGGACATGATAATGCTTTCCGTCTTAAGCAATGAACAGGGGTCCATTTGCTGGTGCAAACAGACATTTTTGATTTATCAACAGCTAATTTTGTATTTTAGAAAACAGCTGCATTGCGAAAACCTGACGGTTTCCAAAGCTACTAAAACTACAGGATAGTGCAGGGGAGAGAATGTAGTGTAGGAGGATAGTTTTAGGGTTAGGCTGCTGGGAGGGGTTGGATGGCAAAAGGGGAGTCTTGGGGTTAAGCTGTGGGGTAATGAGTCTTAGTGCTAGACTTCGGGGAAGGGTGGGTTAGGGTTAGGGTAAGAATTAGCATAAGGTTTGGGGCATTGCGAGTCCCCGCTGCGATGTAACACATTACACATTGAAAGTGTCTTTTTGGCTGTCCCTATTTCGAATGTGTAACACCGCAGAATTTTTTTTATGAATGGGCGAGCATACGTTTCACATACTCATCCATTCATTTTCGGAAAACAGTGCCGCCGCCGGACCAGACCACCAGAGTGGTGAGTAACCTTCTCCGGGGACTTACAGTTAGGCTGCGGGAAGGGGGACTTAGGGTTAAGCTTTGGGAGGGGGTATTTAAAGTTAGGCTATTGGAGGGGGTACTTAGGGTTAGGGAGTGGGGAGGCTTAGGGTTAGGGTAAGGGAGTGGGGAGGCTTAGGGTTAGGGTAAGGGAGTAGGTTAGCCTTAGCTTTCGGAGCACCCTGTTTGGTGCTCCGGGGATCGATTGCTATGCCGAGACATAAGCAATCAATATCCAGCCAGTTTCTAAATAGGGCCATTCGCTATGGAGACCCACACCCAGTTGGGGAAGGGGAAATAGAGAGCATAGCCTACCTGTCTGCAGTGGGACAGGAAGTTTCTTAGTAGAGCCATCTTCGGAAATGCGGTCTTGAAAACGGCCCTTGTGCATTCCTG
>WWET01000046.1:489356-505372 GCA_011038615.1 Limnodynastes dumerilii | reverse complement strand
AGAGCACTATCAAGGTGCTGCACCAAAGGGGTGTGTCCTGTAGCGCCAAAGAGGTGTGTCCTGTGAATAGCTCCACCCATAGGTGTATCTAGCACTGCCAGGAAAACTATTTTACAATAAAAATGTCAGTATTTATTGATTATTAAATTGTCAGTGAATACTTTCATTACTATCTTTATAGAAAAGCTAAAAGTGAGGCTGGATTAAATTAACAAGATTCTTTCATTACATCTTGGCCTCCATGAAATTGGTCATCTCCATAGACCTCAATGGATGAAATTAGAATCAGGGAGATTACCAAACACTTCAGGGAGTCAATCACTCAATCGCTGCAGCTGATTAACAAGATTCTTTCATTACATCTTGGCCTCCATGAAATTGGTCATCTCCATAGACCTCAATGGATGAAATTAGAATCAGGGAGATTACCAAACACTTCAGGGAGTCAGGGAGATCACTCAATCTTCAGGGAGTCTCCCTGATATTCAGGGAGAGTTGGCAACTATGCTTTAACTTCTTTCTTTCTTAAGTCTGAATCAGGTCCACAGAGTTTCTAAAGTCTGTACACAAGGGTCAAGTGCACTCCCATAACACTACCCTCTCACGTGTGGAATTTAGGAGACTTCAGTGTCCATAAACCTCCCTTAAGTTTTCCATACATATCACTGCGTGCGGAATGCTTAGACATACGGAAGTGCCTAGTCCAACTCATACTGTACAATTTAAATGCCTCCCCCCACAAAAACAGCGTATAATGTAACGTACGTAGGGACCAGTTCCATACAATCATCGATCCGATGCTTACATCTGTCGTGCACATATGCAGTGAGCTTGCAAAACCCCACATATGCTTGCAGCTTCCGTAATTAGACTGGTGTTATTAACTCTTGATCCGGTCCAGCATCTTTAAGTTAGTGAAAGAATAGAGATACCATATTTTTGATGAATAGACATTATGAGCTTATTGAAGTATACGGCAACAGACAAAGGGAAGAGCATAAACACAATTAAGTTTAGTTGAATTTCTGGTATGAAAACCCTGAATTTATTCCAATAAATGCTGCCCTGGGTTTCAGATAAATAATAATTCTGTCATAAATCATATATATATCATTTAGGTTAGCATTTAAAATTTTTATACATTAATATTATTTGCTTTAGGTTTTGTGCTTTTTTGTTTTCACAGATAATTTTCTTGCATGTTTATTGTTATTGATATTTTAGAAATGTATTTATTTTGATGTTGTATAGGCCTGGTAACTCATATTACCATTATCACAAAGAGACAGTGTAAAATGCAATGATTTCTGTCTTATGGTAGCCATATGGGGTCTTAAGGAGCTGAAAATATAAGTTGTCCATATGGAAACCATATAACATGGAGATACAATTGAATTACCCCCATTGTGTTACAATATTGTTTCTTGATAATCAATAAAATGTGTTTTCTTCTTGAGGGTATATTTACTTTTCTACAGACTTATTCATCGTGGAACATAAGCTATAGTAATTATGCAACCCTGAAAATCATTTTCTTTCTTATATTTCTTTATTTCAAGGTTTTAGTGCATTAAATCCTATGCTATAAATAGTTATGAGACATTAATCCCAGGTCTAAACATTTTAATGTAGTATAGAATTTATACCCTTGGATGGCAACTCCCGGGACCACGGGGGTATAAATATAAGCCCTGTAATGAGGCCCGTCGTTCGCCGGAGGACACCAAGGAGCGCGGACCTGTCCGTTGGAGAAGCCAGATGAAGAAGAAGATCCAGGCTGACTACAAGCAAGACTGCAGAACTGTGAGTAGTAAAAGCTTGTAACATTTGTGAACATTTTTTAGACAATGTTACTTTGTGTCTGTGGATTTTTACTTACTTGTTACACATATATGTTTCTATGCCATGCACAGGGGGGGTCACTTATTTTAGAGCACAGAGGGACAGATTAGGTATTAAACATACACAAGGGGACTTTTAACACTAAAATATAGATGGAGACACATGTATTGAAATTATTTTTAATGTATTATCATTTGTTTATTGTAATCGCCAGTGGTTTTATTGTAAGGAGGGACAGTTATAATTATGGACATAGGGACAGTGTTTAATATGTAGGGAGGGACAGTGTTTAATATGTTTGGAGAGACAGTGGTTAATATGTAGGGAGGGACAGTGGTTGATATGTAGGGAGGGACAGTGGTTAATATGTAGGGAGGGACAGTGGTTAATATGTAGGGAGGGACAGTGTTTAGTGTGTACGAACGGACAGTGTGTATTAGGTATATAGGGACAGTGTTTAGTGTGTACGAAGGGACAGTGTGTATTGTGGGCATAGGGACATTGGTTATTATGTACAGAGGGGCAGTATTTAATTATTAAGGAGGGGACAGGTCAGTTTTTATTGATTCAGAGGGGCAATGTATGTAGTGTAGTGTTAGCGGTGCACACTGTGGTTGCGGCAGCATGCCATTAACCCTTTGCATGCTGCCGCTTAGGGTACTATTAGGCACTGCATGCCCTTGTATTGCAGGGCATGCTGTGCCTTATAGTACTAGTTGCCACAGCACGCTAAGGGTTAAATGGTAGCCGTGGCAGCCATTTTTTTTTTCACATTCATCTACAGAGATGTCTGCCGATTTTTAAAGGGTTAATTTGCCATGATTACAAGCTTAATCACGGCAAATAAACCCTTAAAAAATCGCCAACCATCTCTGTAGTTTCAAAATCGACATGGGAAAATCACCCCATAGTAAATTTGAAATTTCTAATACAAAAATCTCTGAACATCTACAGCGATGTTGGGCGTTTTTATTCTGCAAATTTTTAGTCACTTTAGTAAATCCGGCCCTTAGAGTTGAGAGGTGATGTTTCCTATCCCAAGTCTAAATAACAGTGTGATAGTAAAGCTGGTCAGTATATATGCGCATTAAGCAATTCAAAGATGAATCTGTGCATGCAAAGATTACAATTAACTTGACTTTCCCTGAAATTAACATGGTTTAGCCCAGGAGTAACTTTCCTTTCCTCCTTTCAAGCTACTTCTTAAGTCTGGATCCAACCCCAGATGATTGTCAACACTAGATAAGGCACAACATACAATAGCAATAGATACAATAGTATATAAATGGGACAAAATATGATGGAGTAACAGCAGAGGACTATAGGACCCCATTCACATTGCACCAAAAACCTGGGTTATTTCCAAGCCCTGACTACCCGGGTCAAGTGTGAAATGGTCTGACTGCCTCTACTCGGGTCTAATAACCTGGGAGTTAGACCCAGGACAATTGAAGGGCTATTTCCGGTTTTGACCAGGGTAGCTGCCAGTGTGAACAGTGAGACCTGTTTTTTTTTTAACCCGTGTCACACAGAATGAAAGTGATTTGGGGGGAATAGGGACATAAGTTTTCTTTTGATGAGCTCCTCGTTTGATAACTCATACTTATAACCAGGGCAGACCGGGGTTCAAAAACCTGGGATATTGCCCAGTGTAAACAGGCCTGATGTGGGAATTTCCTGGGTCAAAGCTGCTGTGTAAAACCAAGGTTTAAAAACCCTGGACATTGCCAGGCAGCAATGTGAAAGTGGTATTAGTAAAAGGTACCAAATACTGGAATACAATTGTGCAAAGAAAGAAAAGTGTATGGCTTCATTAGATCATGTGCTTTATGATCTGTAGGATAACTTAAAGATAGTGTACAGTAGTAGTCTATTTATGAATAAGGTATTTCAGCAGTCATTATATAGGTGGCACAGTCCATATTTAAAGGTTCCATCCACTGACCCAGCATGAAATGAGGAGCTGAGGTTATATCTTAGCACTACCAAGAAACTATACACACTGCTGCCGTTGTGTGGCCACACCTCTATGATGAATTAGCCCCACCCTCTTTTGGGAACTCTTCCCATTTCTTCATTTACATACCTCTAATGTTGTCGGAGAATAAAATCTGTAGCTGTAGCATCTGTATCTGCTATGACTAATGGTCTGTTATTCAGCTGAATAAAAGGTTTCCTGAAAATATTTAACAAAAAGTGCTACTCAAAGTAAGTTTTTTTGCCATATTAAGGAATATTAGAGCAAGCATTGCCATGATCTTTATAATTATATTACTGATGATGATGTTGATTTTCATATTGCTTGCCTTCTAATGCAATTAAATTCAATACTGCTTTGAAGTATCTTGTTATGTTTTTGAATTTCATCCAAAAGTAATATGCACTATGATTGGCATACACTTATAAAAGTCTTGTTTAAATCAGGTTAGTCAATTGACTGGCATATAAATACAGAGAAAACGTGTATTGATGCATCTTAAACCTTATTACATTACTTACATTACTGAATACTGCAGCCAAGAAAGATGATTATCTAGTAGAACAAGATATTATGGATATGTTTAAGCGGTCATCCTTTTGTTTTGTTAACTTTATTCCTTATTGAGACTGATGTTTGTGCTATACTTACTAATACATAGCCAGTAACTTAAACATTTTACTTACTTCAAGATACAATGTATTTTGGTTAGTTACAATGGGGCAGATCCAGAACTATGCTTCTGTGCAAATTTACACCTGGCGGACACGTAAAATAGTGATTTTGTATGTACTGCGCATGCGCACGACAGATGACGCAACGTAACTCTGAGCGTATGGGCCATTCACGTATTATTTGCGTAAATTCGTACGTGTGGGCGTGCCAATTTTACGTGAGCCAAAAGTATGCCTAAATTACGCAATGTAGGCGGGGGTTTTCATTTAAAGTGTACAGTATGGGTGTGCTTAGCTGCGTAAGTCCGCATTGCCCATCCATACGTGTGCGGACGAGAGCGGTTACACGGCCAAAAGTTAAGGTAGGGTTTGAAAAGTGGAAATCAATCAAAGTACGCACATTCAAGGGGTGTGTCTAGGGGAGTGTATAGAAGGTACGCACACGTAAATACGCTACGCTAGTAAACGGATTGCAAGCGGAGTTCTGGATCTACCCCAATATCTTTATATTCTAAAACCATTAATGAATCTGTATACCCCTTCCTTTGCATACTGTGCCAACATAATACTGTATATGCCATCATAAAATATCTTAAAAAGTATCAACGTCTTAATAAATAAAGTGACCCCCCCCTTCCCACAGTGAGATGCTTTGTAAAATAGATTGTTCTCCAAAAGGATCACTGCGCAGAACCTAAGAGAAGAAATACTGTGCAATACAAAATTGAGCACACTCTTGTATGAATATATCTATTATATAAAAGGCTAATCCTGCTTCTCACCTTTAGAAATGAGGTGGATGGGCCAATGAGCATGGTAGGAGAGGGGTGGACGCAAAGCTAATGCTACTCCTTACCTTTATAAATGAGTGATAGGGGGATGGGCCAATGAGCGTGGCATCCTGGATGTGCACTGGCCAGTGGCAGGAGAGGGGCGGGTGAAAAGCTAACGCTACTCGCACACCTTTAAAAATGAAAGACAGAGACATGGACCAATGAGCATGTCGTCCTGGGGGTATGCTCATCAGTGGCAGGAGAGGGGCAGGACCAAGGATAATGCTACTCCTTACCTCTTTAAAGACTGCACATAGTGATTTAAGTAAAAGGAGGCGTGCCAGTGCCGCCTTGGGGAAAAGTGGGTGGGGGTGGGGTTTCCTTAAGAAGGAAAATATACATGGTGGGCCGGATTCTGACCTACGTGCGCCTTACCTGCACTCCCTGCTCTCGGTAGTAAATCGGGACTTACATGTCCAGATTCCTACCTTAACTTTTGCGATCACGTATGCGGCCTTATGGCTACATACCTGATTGTAACTGTACCCTCCCCCGCCCAGTTCCCACATTTACTTGTGTATCGCTGCCTCATTTAAACAAGGGGATAGCCCCTCTTCCCTGTCGGACGTACCCGAGAATCGGGGCCGGTAACTTAAGGTAGCTCTATGGCACTCCTAAAAACTGGGGCGGGTTTTGGGGCTGGACAGGTGAGTTGGGTACGGATACGGCCACACCTAACTCACTCTTAATTGTGAATTCGGTCCATGCTGACCATACAGTCATTTTACAATATATCCCCAGCACTGCTGTGGTGCTGGTAACTAACAGGGGAACAGGACACAGAGAAGACTTGTTCAGTGCACCTGACCATTCCAACAATAGAAGAAACAAGTGCCTATTACAAGATTACACCATGAGAGCCTCTTTAATTCTGATATATCTCCTCTATTAACACACCGCACCTTTTTCATGTGATTATGATCTAATGGTGCATTTGTCTGCTAGTTTTTTTTAAGCTAGGAATTCTCTAATTTACCAACCATCTCTCACTGGAAAATATAACAATAGATGCCATGCTCCTGACACTGAGATTAAAGGTAACAATATTAAACTACAAAATAAATGACAAACATATTGATTCAGGCAACACCATAACAAAATAACAAATGCACTGTGCACATTATTGCATGTTTATAAGGTGTGACATATTTTATTGCCTTGAGGAATGACTAACACAATGATATTTTAGAACTTTAACTTGTGATACTTCCACTTAATAAAATAGTATCACACTGTGTTTGAGAATGTGTAAAATATTATAACAGAGAAGTATAACACATCTTATCACAGAATCAAGTCAATTTATTTAAATCACCTTTGCAAGTTCAAGGCTATAAAACAGTTTTCAAGAAGAAGAATAATGTAAATCTCTATGACATTTTATTTACACCTACGCATATTTGAGAAACATTGCTGTTCCAGTTCCTCACAAGTGTATTGTTCACACAGCAGCAGGGAAGCTTTTCTATACAAATCCAGGGAAATTCATAAAAATGTTGCCATACCAACACTGGTAAAATGACTATATGTCGTATCGTGTGCAATTTTCCTAAGCAATATTAGAAAATACATTTGAGCAACCTGCTTCTCTCCAGGTATCATGAAATTATGAGTCATACCATACAGGATCTACACTTGCACATGAAGAGCAACAGGTTGCCTGCCAATGCATCATGTTATTGGCTAACCTATGACTATCTGTTGAACTAGGAACATGCTGTGACTCATTATTCCACAACAGATAAAAACATATTGGCTTCTTTGACAATACTGTAGAAAATCTTCATGTAACTTTTCCATGAATGGCAAACCTACAATTCTAAGCATACATAATAGTAGGGGGTATGTGTTGCATAATGGACATTCCTGGGGCTATCTACATGTTCTAAGACTCAAATCTCTTCATGACCCATAAAATGTGTACATTTTTTCCTAGACATGTATTATATTCTTTTTCTTAATACTTATGAATTAGAATTATGGTGGGATAAGAAAATGCTATGACAAAAATTATGAAATATACACACATGTCCTTAATCTACAGACAGATATTAACGCAATTATGATGTAATTATTGGTTTACTAGGACATACGTACAGCAACTTCTTAGTTTAAAGTGATAATATATATAAAAGAAATAGGTTGTAAACAGCGCCCCCCTGCAACCTAAAAATTTGCGCCTTGCAAGTTTGTCTTTATTACAATGTTGAAAAATAAGTGATTTTTTCTCCTGTATCAGTAGTCATCCTATTTATTGCTCTAATAAAAAAAACAGGAAGGAAGGAAACAGACATACAGGCAGGGATGGACAGCATAGTACATAATAAAATACAACATAAATATAAAAATATCACAAAAATACAATAAAGTGAAGCAAGCACAGACAGCAAGGCAAAGTACGAGGTGTCAAGCTTGGCAGATCAGAGAGGGAGTGATAGAGCGCAGTGAGAGGGAGCCATCAGGTGGGGATGGGGTAAAAGGGTAGCAGAGGGGGACAAGAGCGTACGAAGATAGGGGGAGTGGTGGAGGAGGGAACAACACTAGGATGGAGAGCCCTGCTCACGTGAGCTAACACACTAAGTGGGAGGGATGAACTTAAAGAAGACATAAGGAGGGGGTCCATGTGACCCAGGAAATTGTTACTTTACTATTATTTGGAGTTTTTTTTGTAAAATACAATTATATATAATAATACCTCTAGCAAATGTTTTGTGTAGTTTGGGATATCCTATTAGGCCTTCCTTACTTGTCTTCCCAGGTCTCCCATTTGGATTGATGATAAAAGCTGCCAAGTACAGCATCACACAATTTATTAATAGTTAAAAGGTGCACATATTCCTAAACTGAATTAAAGGATGTGATCCCTTGTTTCATCTGTGTAAATACAAGTTTTTGGACATTTCTTTTAAAGGACAACATACCTTGTTGCCTCTTACCTCCACAAACCCCAGGGTGGAGTTCCCTGAGTGAGGCCCTCGATGGAGGTGATGGTGGGGGATCTTTATTCCTCCTGTGCTGCTGCCTGCGATGACCTGCCTATGACTGGGAGCCACCGGTACTCGGGAGACAACCGCCATCTTGTCGCCAGCACTGAGTCTTCCTGACAAGCCGACCCAGCTTCCCACACCTGCCTCTGCAACGGATGAGGAGCAGGTCTCAGGGCGCCACCGCATCTGAGGAGCGGCATCGTCTCAGCAGGGGGATAAGCCAGACACACAATTCTCCCGCGTCCTCCTGCAGAGCACATCACACCGGCCCTGGTTATAAGATTATCAGCAGGGCCCTCATTGGGCCGGATCTTAAGTTAATACATTTTCGCAATGTGCTTACCTAAGTCAGGGGATTTGCTGGCAGCAAACATTTTCGCACCAGATTTTGATATTTGTGTTCTAACAGCTTTGAAAACTGAATGGTTCTTTCTTAATCCTTCAAAAAATATTTATGATTTTATTAATTTTCTACATTCTTGCATATTACAATTTTTTATAAATTTTTTAGTTACTTTTGTTAGTTATAAAACAAACAAAGCCTAAGAAAATCAATCTGCTTCTTAATAAAACAATTAATGTGTTTCTTTGCTTAGCCATGAATCATGAGGACATTAAAGATCCTAAATATATGCACGATTCTCAGTTAGGAAACAGCTGTTCCTAAGTATAAGAACCTAGAGATAAGAACCTTCTTAATGCCTAAGAAGCTAGGGGTGTGGTTAGCATTTTTTTGGGAATTGTTCTTACTTATCTTTGTGTGCGTAAATTTAGAAACAGTCCTAAATTTTTTTGAATGTGAATCCGGCTTATTGGGTCTGAGTAATAGCTGTATATCGTTGTAGGGCTTCCTAATTACCATTGCTATTTCTGTATAAATGCCGGCGATATGGCCAGCTTAAAAAGGTAGCCGGCCAGCCCGGTTTTCATTATGTTTCCTATGCACTGCCCTTAGCACTCGCCTAGGCCGTACGTAGTTTCACCGTGTTACGCTTTCCAAACCATACCTTAACTTTTCCAAGCATAACTCCTGACGGCTGTAATGGCTTACGCGCCTAATCACGCTCATAGTATACGATTTAAATGCTTCTCCCCGCCTCCGAAGCGTAATTACGGTTGTCGTATGGCTGGCGTGCCCCTTCGTACGTAGATACGCTGAAGATACGTGACTGGCCCTTATGCTCTGAGTTACGTGGCGTAACATCTGCCACACACAGGCGCAGTACATGCAAAATAGTGTTTTTACGTCTGCTAAGCATGCCCCCAAGGAGGCACAGTCATGCCCCAGCCCCCTTTAATGACAAACATTTTCTAGTTTTTGGTGGAATTATATTGCTTGAAGGAATTTTTCGCCCTGCACTCCATTTGACTTGACTTGACGCCCTGCTTACACAGTGTGGTTTTCAGCTGTGCAAGACGTTGATTGTGGTCATAAATATGTGCGGACTGTTCTGCAGTTGCATGATATATTCTGTACCCACTGTAAGGTTCCAGCAACGGGTCCTATCCACCCCCACCCCCCCATCCCCGCTGGCAGAATGGACCTAAGCAGCCAGCGGAATTTCTAATGACCAGCAGACTTGAGTGTCTCCTAATGGTTCTCTTTGGTTATATAAATGATAAAAAAGAATTACAGTGTTCTTCTTTCTACCTAGGTAAGAAGTATTTTAAATAAAGATATAATAATGCTTTTTTTTTTAGCACTGCAATAATAAGTTGTACACAGTCTAGGTTCACAACACCATTGGACAAAAAGCGGTAAAGGAATTTCAAAGTTAATTGTCTGTGCTTATGCAATTTACGCTCATCTGTACAATATCCTCTCATGACAGATTGGAGCTCATCTCTGTAGAGATATTAATGAAAACTGGTGCACAAGAATAACGTTTTATAACACAAGGTTCCTGGTCCAGACTGGAGTGATCCAGATATGAACACAACTACAGATGTGGATCAGTATGTGATCAGTATGTGAGCATGGCACCTTTTACACAGACACAAAACAGTGCAGCACAATGCATATACATCTCCAGATACATTCTCTTCCAATACAATCTCTAGCAAGCAGCTTCAGTTCACTGTAGATTACTGAAGCAAAAAAGAATCACCCACTGAAAAGCGCTTCCTAATCCGGGCAGCTGCCAATTCACCTACCACCAAAGCCCCTAATAACAAAGAAGGTTGCCTGGAGGCTCCTGAGAAACAACAAGCAAAAATCATTCACATAAACAGAAAATATGGTGGTAAAGGCGCACCCTGAATCCCACTATGTTAGTAGTGAAACACAGGTTTTCACATAAGGTAAGTGTATTAAAAAAAAGTCAGAAAAAACTGTTCTTTAAAACAGTCTGAATCTTCTTTTATTCTCTTTTTCTTTCTTTAATTTCAAATCCATCTTCAACTTATTGCAACCAAAATCTTCTTGCAGAAAGATTTAGAAATAAGAAGGGGCCCCATCAAATAATCTCCCAATCTCTGCCTCTGTCTCTGCTGGCAGCCTTCCGAGACCTATGCTATCTCAGGAGCTGGGTTCAGCATTACTGTGGCAACCAGACACCTGATTTTACTTCCCTCTTACAGAGTCCTGATCTCCGGTTATAGTCTGCGACCAGGTAAGAGGTTATTTGCGCTGTCTGATCAGGGACCTGCGGGGCCCCCTAACCCCCGGGGCCATAGGCGGCCGCCTATGTGGCCTATGCCTAGGACCACTTCTGAGCGTAGTATGTCCAAACCAGAGATACTAGTATAAAAAGAATTGTTGCACTCACATATAGTATCTCTTTGTCTGTAAGCATCCAAAGGTTTCTCTTCCACTCACTGCACGAAGGCGATCTAGTGTAGTATGTTGGGACCAGAGGGAACTACATAGAGAAAGTGTTGCACTCACAAATGACTCCGCTTTAGGTGTGCTCATTAAAGAATTTATTTTTTCTTCTTTTTTTCTCGTTCTCCTTTTCTGCTATTCACATTTACTCACAATGATGAGTATGAAAGAGAGAAATCACAAACAGCATGATGTAATACCCTTTCAAAGGACACTCCCCCACTGGTTGGAAAACTTACATATACAATTCTTGTTATTTTCATAAAACAAGATATTTAAAAAGGATCCTCCAATTTTATATTGGGGGTATATCCTCCAAACAATTGGGTCGAGCTCATTAAATGTATTTATTCCATAAAACACTTGTAATTCATAACATAAAATAAGACATAAAAAAACGTTCCCTTGTGTGGAGCTTGCTATACCCGCCGGGCAAGAAGACATTAGTATGCGTCAGGCAAAGCTCGGTATACAATACCAATGCTAGGCCTGGTTCCTTGCCGCTGCTCCTACAGATGACAACTTCACTAACCACAGTCAATGTAGGCACACCACTACAACCAACGCGTTTCAACTTTCAAATGAAGTCTTTATCAAGGTGACATCAAGGTCTCACATATTTTCTGTTTATGTGAACACTGTAGATTACTGTTATGTTTGTATCACTGGAAGCGTTATGTATATTTTCAGACCTTTAGCTAAGCATTTGAAAAGTTAAATGTGACAGTAATGGTCCAGTATAAGTTGTAAAGTTTCAGAAATTAGCAGCTTCCTTGACTTTGACAAGCCCTGTGGCTTGGGTCACATCTACAAGACCCCACCCCCTATGTGGCCCACTAATGACAGCAGGCCCCATCAGCTCCGGGCCCAGGACACTAGTCCCGGCTGTCCCTCCCTGATGTTGGCCCTACCTGTGGCAGGTGCAAATGTTTGACCATAAACTGTGTCTATTATACACCCGTGTGGGTCTGAATTGGTCTCACTCATGGGATCATGCCATTACTGTATATTGATTATGTTCATCTATACACCTCAAAATGCAAGTAATTACAACATTAGATGTGTTTGGCTCTGAATCTCCACACTTGCATGCACATTTGTTGTAAATCACAGCAGCCATCTGTTTCAATGTTCTGTACAACTCTAGAACAGAGATTTATTAATATTGGTTTGTGGCTTATAGTGCAGGAAATGGCTATCTTACCTCATCATAGGATCAATGTGATATTCTGAGCTTTACCTGGTACACTTCTATTTTGTAGGGCCTATGAACCAGGAAGTGATACAGGGACATGGAATAAATAACACACAGAAAGTAAGATGTCTTTATAATAGTCATGAAAATATTATGAATAAATCCTAGCTGGAAGGAATGCTGCAGGGGCAACCAGGACTGGAGTACCCTGCTACATTACAAAAACACAATTGCACGCTGCTGCCATATGCAGCATGTAACAGTAATGTGGAAATGTTTAGTTTAATATAATACTTTGTCGTTGTAGTTCCTATTACTGACTATGGAAAAAAAGGTTTAGAAGCATGCCCAGTCCAATAGCAATGAATTTGGTGTATCTCATTCAAGATAAATATTATAGAGTCCTTTACTGTGAACAAAAGAAGCATTAATTGCCATAATGAACCAGTTCCAGACTACCACAAAATGGACATTGTCAGATCGCTCTGATTGGAAATCACCCACTTTTTGTGTTCTGTGCAAGCGCTCTGTATGATTGGCATAAAAGCAACATGATCCATACCATCCTCTGTTTTTTGTTTTTTTTCATTTTCAAAGTTCTGGTCACGAGTGGGTTTTCATCTAAATTGTGCAGTTGAGGCATGTTTTTTGCCGCCGTGGTATCCAAACTTTCAATCTATCCCCATTTTATGTTGGTACGGACCAGAAGTTTTTAGGTAGGGTCTCCCATCAGAACTATGTGTGAGCAAGAGGAGTGGTCTCCCATAAGCTTGGATGGAAGATTGAATACAGCAGGCATCCGATTTCCAATGTTTACATTGGGACTAATATGAGGTTACAATGTACCTTATTCACACTTAAGAAGCTTGTGCTTCTTAAGTGCGGACAAATAAGAAATGACCTACTACGCAACGATGGTACCTCATTTACACAATCTACGTACCATTTAGGTATATAGATTGAGTATGTGCGGTCAATAAAGACCGCACGTATTTAGGTATAGGAAACAGGTGTGGCACGGCAGCCTCAGGGAATGTTTAAGAAGAGTGGGATGGGGAAGGTATGTTAAAGAGCCGGGGAGGGCAGGGTAGGGGTAAGAACGTTCAAATTCTCCTTCTTATGAAGCACTCTTAAGTGCCCTAGGTTCTTAAAAGGGGGAGGTAACAGGAGAGGAAGCTTTAGGATTGGTGCGGACACATGTTTATCTGCACCTTCTTAAAGTCTTTCTAACTGTGAATACGGTACAATATGAGGATCTCTAGACCTGAAGATGAAGGGATTGCAGGTGTATAATTACATATTTGCATAAAAGCCTACTGCCATCTGTTGATGGTATTAGGCAACAATACTCACCCTGCAGTGCTCACTGCTCCAGCAATCGGGAGACATGCATCTGTGGGCGTCTAGATACTCAATACAGGCTTAGTTTTATTTATTTTTTATAAGTCAGTGGTAATACCATTTGAAATAAAAACTTACAACACTGTTAATAAAACTATGGGGTTTTTCTTTTAGCATTTGCAAAATGCTGTGGAGGGAGTAAGTAAAATGAATATGTTCTTGCTTCAGAGGTGAGTGCCAAATGTACTGGTCAGCTATATTAATTGACCATCAGCTTATCTGTTTATAATGGTTTAGGGAATTGTAAAATAAATTGCACTCAGGAAATACGCTTACAATTCAAATTAGAGATGAGGTTATAGCATAGGGGGTGGCATGCTTAAAGCATGTCCACACGGTGGGAGGGGGAGGTATTTAAAGGTACAGTAAGGATTTGCCTAAGCCCTTACATATGATACTCATTTACACACTGCCCCCATTTTAAACGAAGATGCTGCACCATAAGGTGAATTAATTCCAGTCCCAACCCTTACCTCAACCCTTACCCTAATCCTTACCCTAACCCTCCCCTTTCATTACCCTAACCCCTAACCCTCCCTTCCCTGCAGCCTAACCCTAAGACTCCCCTTCCATGACCCTAACCCCTAACCATCCCTTCCCTGCAGCCTGACCCTAACCTTACCTTCCGCACAGCCTGACCCTAAGCCTTCCTTTCCCAGAGCCTAACCCTAAAGGCTACTCACCTCTCTGGTGGGGTCTGTGTCCGGGCGCGATGGGTCTGGCGGGCGGCAGCTTCTGAAAGTGAAAGTAAGAATGCCAATCAGCATATTTACCCATTCTAAAATGAAATAAAAATTCTGAAAAGTTGCCATTGCGAAATAGAGACAGATGAAGATCAGTTTTTGCCAATCTCTACTTCTAAAAGAGAGCACTCCCACAGCTGGTAGCAGCAAGTCAAAAGTGCAAAATAGCATCACACAGAAACTCAGTGCTGAAGCTCCATGTGCAAGTAACTACTAAATCCAGTCCAATGTTAGGAACACGGGGCCTGATTCACAGCTTCTGCTTCTTATGTGCGTATTTCGCCGAAATAACATACTACGCAGGTAATTTATTATTATACCCTATGTTACTCCTAAGTGCGGAACTGCCTGCACCTAACTCACTCTTAACTGTGAATCAGGTCCATAATCCTGAAATTCCCAAAGATATTACTTTTTTCTATTACTATAACAGCTTCTATACTGCTCCTGTATGCAGTCAGCTGTGGAACCAATTCTAAATTTGAGTAAAGTGCTAAAGCCTATAACAGAACAGGATTCAGTGTAGTAATGATAGTTTCGGTGGGGATTGGAGTTGAGAGGGGCATCAAGGCAGCCTCCCTCTGCTCAGGCAATGGGTATGTTACCTCCAAAGTCCCTAAACCATTTTGGGTGGAGGAGACAAGGAAGGCGGAGTTGCATCTCTTACTATGAGCTTGAGTTACCCAATGCTAAAGCGCAGTCACTAACATGTTTTCCTCTTCATTTCTTATACTCTCATGCATATGATCTGGATCCAGAGTTCACATCACATGGCTGCTCCCCTCTTCTGCACAGACTTATCCTACCCTAAGACTTTAACTCCAAGGGGATGACTCGGATGTCAGTATAGATCTTAGCATACCATCACCGTACAGTTGTAATACTTTCCCCCCTTTAGTGAAGTGAAGTTCCACTGCATCCTGCCTCGTCGTCGGAAAAGCTCTCTATATGGAGCTCTGGATCTATGAGTGCAGTCATTCACATGTATGTTGGCAAAATGCAGCCCTTATCCGATCTTAGCAATATGAAAATGGCCCTTATGCATATGTCTTAATCCGGTCCAATATGTGCAATGTAACCAAGAGGTGCTCTAACCTAAGAATAGCAGCACGCAGTCATTTACTAAGATGTTTTTATTTGGAAAGACTGATAGCCTTAGACACGCTGCTTGCCTTATAAAGCCACACTCTAGTCTATAGATGAGAATCTAGGTCTTCCAGCAAATCATAGTCTGCCTACATATAGCTCAGTGCAGGGGCATTTTAAGAAGTGAGGGGGCCCTTGTGCAGGATTTGTACATGCCCCCCATCCCCTAAGGCCTAGATTTAGGCACAGAGTGTGTGTCTTGGGGGCCCTTTTCTAAGGGACCCCCACACGCGTTAAACACAGCAGAACGAGTTCTGGAATGCAGGATTGTAGAAAGCACTCTAATTCTCCTTCCATTCCATTCTCCTTCCAGACGGCCATGTTACCATAAACCAGTTCTGCGTCAAGTGTGTAGCTCACTGCATACACCTCATAGCTTACATATATTAAATA
>WWET01000046.1:385022-439999 GCA_011038615.1 Limnodynastes dumerilii | reverse complement strand
TGATGTACTGGCCTGTCTCCTGGTAGTGCCTCCATGCTCTGGACACTACGCTGACAGACACAGCAAATTTCTTGCCACAGCTCGCATTGATGTGCCATCCTGGATGAGCTGCACTACCTGAGCCACTTGTGTGGGTTGTAGACTCCGTCTCATGCTACCACTAGAGTGAAAGCACCGCCAGCATTCAAAAGTGACCAAAACATCAGCCAGAAAGCATAGGAACTGAGAAGTGGTCTGAGGTCACCACCTGCAGAACCACTTTAATTTTGAGGGTGACTCCAAATCCAGACCTCCATGGGTTAATAAATTTGATTTCCATTGATAATTTTTGTGTGATTTTGTCGTCAGCACATTCAACTATGTAAAGAACAAAGTATTTAATAAGAATATTTCATTCATTCAGATCTAGGATGTGTTATTTTAGTGTTCCCTTTATTTTTTTGAGCAGCGTATGTTATGGACCTAAGCAGAATATTGTAAATATTGTGAAGTTTTTTTTATTATTTGTAATATACTAAAATACTTTAAATAGTTAAAAAAAAATAATTATTTAAACATAAAAATAAATCAATTTCTTAAAAAAATGGGTGATAAGCCACTCATTAAAATTAGCTTTAATCATTTTATACGGGTGAATTCTGAGATCCCCTTTTAATACAATCAAATGCAGTAGAGCAATTTAAACATGCTTGGAATAAACATACAAATGCTTGGATTAATAATGAAGTAAAGTATATTTTAAATAAAATAAATAAATAAATGAAAGGATCTAATAGGGTCCTAGGCACATAATGGGGTACATCAAGAACTAAGTATGCTGGCGTATTTACGCTAGCTGCTTCCGTAAAAACGCTGTTTTGTATGTACTGCGCATCCACGTGGCAGATGTTACACCACGTAACTCTGAATGTACATACAAGCCACGTATCAACTGCCTAACTACATACAAAGGGGCGTGCCAACCATATGACACCCGTTATTACGCTTTGGAGGCAGGGTGAGGCATTTAAATCGTACAGTATGGGCGTGCTTAGGTAGGTATGTACGTACGTGTAGCCTTTACGTACATCAGTACTTACGCTGTGAAAAGTTAGTACGCTAGCGTAAATATGCTATGCGATTAAACATAATGAAATCGTAGGTCTGGATCTGGGCCATAATGAGTTTAAACAAATTAAAAAAGGAGGAGTGGATACGCCAAATGGTGCTTATCTGCTGTGACATTCTATGGGCGAGATTTACTAAACTGCAGAAAAGGAGAAGTGGAGATCTTGCCCATATCAACCAATTAGTTTCTTGCTCTTCCTTACCTATTACAGCTAGAGAATGTCAGCTAGAATCTGACTGGTGGTAATTGGCAACATCTCCATTTTTCCTTTTTCACAGTTTAGTAAATCTAGCTCTATGTTTCTATCTACTTCATTGTGCTTTGTGTTCAAAGTGTTCAAAGTATACTTATTAATCAATTTCAGTTTGGACTGAGCCAAAGTTTGGTCCATTTACAGACTTTTAACACTGGTTTCAAGCTTCCGTGCAGGCAAAGGAAGGCTTCTTCAGTAGAAGTATAGAGTAGCCCACCCCTACTTTAAAACTTCTATGCCGTCCTCACTTGCAGGAAGTCTAGATGGTATACTGCATATTTCCTTCCTCCCATGTAGCGGAAATGCTCTCCACCTCTTGTCCCACAAGTGCTCCCAAAATAGCGTTCCATTCTGGATCCGTTCTGGAAATGTGGCACTTGTGCATGAACAAAAAACAAGGGTTTTTGATATTTAGGACAAACATGTTTAAGGGTGATCCTGAGCAAAACCATGATTTAATGTGAGAGGTGAATAAAGATTTTAATTATTTTTCATGCAGGAAAAATACATTGTTTTTACACATACTGTGCATTACATACCGCATAGCTTTATGTTTAATATGTAAAACTATATAGTTTTATGTTTAATCTGTAAATTATAGCTGAGCTGAGAAACTTCACCTCTCATTTTTATTTTGCTCAGGTCTGCACTAACACCTGTTTTGCCCTTAGTCCCAAATTCAGTATTAGCCCCAATACTAGAACAGAAATGTGCTTATTAAAATCTGTGGCCCAATGTTAATTTTTGGGGTAATTAATAATTTAAATGAGGCACTTTTATTTGAAAATGTCTTTCCCCTTCAAGCAAATCTGTCGTCAGTATTCAGCTGTATGTAGAGGGTGCGTCCTTGTGCCCCTAATTGTCAAGAGCAATCAAAAAATAATAATGAAACTATCAGTAAAGAATGTTCCTAGCATAAAGTGGCTGGTCATCAGATATGCCTATATGTGTTACTTTACTCGATGTCACGCATCTTTAAATAGATATTTAAATACCGTTTGACAGTTGAAGAGGGGAAGTTATTATATGATCAAATACTTCATGTACACTTCCAGTATTATTACAATACTTGCAGAACAGCAGAAATATAATGAAGAGACTTCTGTAAAAGACACGAACCACAACATGATTAATCAAATATGTTCCTGATTGCATATAGCCTCCCACCTTCTACATTATGCAAATAGAGGCAGCTGAAACACCACTTGCTTGTCACAAATCACAGATTTTGTTTTCTTACTCCGTCCCTATCCTCTAATGTTCTGACAGTAAGCACTTTACAGTAATGCTTATATATAAATATAATAACATGGATTCTGAAGAAACTTTAAATTGTACTTTAAGTTAAACCATTTTGACTTTTACATTTATGTTTAGCTCTAGGTAATTATGATAAAATTCAAGAATGATCGTATCTAGAATTCGGCTGATGCCTGTGACATGTGTTGGCGTTAAGTAGGTTAAAAACCTACTAAGGGGAGGCCACTCTGCTTGCTTATAAGAAAGACCCCACCTTAAGACTTCCACACCATCCTCATATAAAATGGGAAGACATGGCAGTCTGGATGCAGTGGAGGAAGCTTAGCACACCCTAACTGTACCATCTACATGCTTCTCCCCACCCATGAATCAGACTTACTTTCTGTATCCCACTCCACCATGGAACTCCTTGCTCATGCGTGGTCACAGAACCATTCTGTCAGAATATGAGCATTTTCCCATCCGTATGGTTAGAAAATGGCTCTTTTGCGGATGTCTGGAATTGGCCTCATATTATTGCTGTAGAAATAGGATAGTGACATACAGTATGTCACCATCCTAGTGCATGGTGGCTCAGTGAGTAGCACTTGTGCCTCACTTCACTGAAGTCATGAGTTCATTTGCTGGACAAGACCTTATCTATGTGGAATTTGTATGTTCTCCCCGTATCTGCATGGGTTTCCTCCGGGTGTTCAGGATTCCTCCCACATGCCAATAACATGCTGGTAGGTTAACTGACTGCTGACTTAATTAACCCTATGTATGTATGTGTTAGGGACCTTAGTATGTAGCTCCAATACGGGCAGGGACTTATGTGAACGTCTAATGTTCTCTGTAAAGCGCTGGGGACAATTTGTGGCTCTATAGAAATAAGCGTTAATAATAAAAATAATAATATATTTTAGACAGAAAACATATATTGTAATGTTTACTTTTTACCTCCTTATAATTCAGAATGTCTTTGAAGCTATCACTTTCCTGAAAACATACCAAGCTGCTCGGTTCTCAGTAGAGTGATAGGGAGAGCAAAGAAATACTGCAGTGTGGCTCTCCTAACTCTTGTCTTGCGGCTGTCTAATGATATTCAGCCAAATGGAACCACATCATGCATCCTGGGATTAAACAGCCAGCACCTGCAAACTGCATTGCTTTGATACAATATTGCTCTACCATGCACTTTTTTACAGCATTATCTCTTTTAAATGGAATCAGTTCATATAAAAAAAAACTGTGGAGATGGGATATCAAGGGACTGCTCCAAGATTGCCTTGTGGATATTCGAGTTGCAATAGAACCTTAAACTAATTTGTTATTATAGAGATCCCTAATGGACTGCCCTAAGTGTCCAAGTTATTGCAGCTTTAAGCAAACCGTAAAATGTTACCATGCTTTGAAAAATGTCTCCTAATTATATGTGATGAAATAGTTTTATATTGAAGGAATTTTTGAGACTCAGGAGTCATTACGAAGTGGCTTTTCAGAAAGATGTACTGCTACATTAGGTGGAAAGTTTGCACTATTACTGAACCACACACATATACTGTATATATATATTTTTTTTTTTATTTAATATTTTTTTTTGTTATATTATATTATTACTAGTTTATTCACATTACTTTAACTTATATGTTATCTATTTATCTTATACTTACCTTAGTCAGTGTTGTAACCGCATATTTATATCCAGACTTTTCAACTTTTCATTATGATTTTTATCATGGAACCGGATCCAGATTTAAGAGCGTCAGGTGATTTACGCACGCAAGGTGCGTAAATCACCTGACTGAACTGGAGGGCGCATGCGCCCTCCCGATGATACGCTAGGATTCCTAGCGTTTAAAGAATCGGACTTTGTTCCGTCCGAGCTCATTTGCGTGCAAATGGGCTGTGCTTCCCTTCCGCCCGCTAAAGCGGCCGGGGGGAAGCATGTAAAGTATGCAGTGTGGGAGGGGGCTCCCACACTGTAGCGGATCAGCGGTCGTACGGACCGCTGATCCGCCCATCGCATTTAAGGCAGGCTTATGGCAGCGTAAGCTGCCATAAAGCCCGCATGACAGAAGGGAGTGACAGGGGGTGTGCACTCCCTAAAGGAGACAGTGTGGGAGGGGGCTCCCACACCGTAGTGGATCAGCGGTCGTACGGACCGCTGATCCGCCCGTCGCAGTTAAGGCAGGCTTATGGCAGCGTAAGCCCGCACGACAGAGGGGAGTGACAGGGGGTGTGCACTCCCCTCTGTCTCGCGTAATTTCAGACCCGAGTCTGGATCCGGTCCATTGTTATTACTGTATTATTCCTATTTTTGGATATTAATTTACCTACCACTTCTATTGCATTTATACTCTGACTGACTTCCCATCACCATATCTCACTGCCTATCACCTTGACGTCTCTGTTTGACATCCTCACTCATCTCCCCATATCATGACTTGCAGCTCCCATAATCTGAACCCTGCACCCTTTATCACTCCCTAACCCCCTCCCTGTCCCATTCTCCCTCCACGCTCATCCAACCCTGCCAACCTCATCCACATTTCCACTCTCCCCACCCTCCACTTCTTTTGCGCTCTCTGGAACGCAAGATCCATCTGTAACAAGCTCCCAGCCATACATGATCTGTTCATCTCTAACTCATTTAACCTCCTAACTCTTACCAAAACATGGCTCTCCCCCACTGACACCACCTCACCCGCTGTTCTGGCCTATGGAGGTCTCTCCTTCTCCCACACTCCCAGAGCCGGCGACTGTCATGGTGGCGGCTTCGGCCTGCTTCTCTCTCTCTCATGCACTTTCCACACTATCCATCCTGAGCCCTCCCTCATTTTCTCTTCCTTGGAGGTCCACTCCATCTGTCTTTTCCGCCCCCTAGACCTCCGCGTTGCTGTCATTTACCGGCCCCCAGGCCCTTGTTCACCGTTCTTTGAGAACTTTGTTGCCTGGCGCACCCACCATCTCTCCTTTGGCCTCCCTGCCATTATCTTGGGTGACTTCAACATCCCCGTTGATAACCCCTCCCTCTCCAGCACCTTTAAACTGCTCTCTATTTCCTCATCCTTTGGCTTGATTCAATGGACCACCTCCCCTATCCACATACAGGGTCATTCTCTTGACCTAGTGTTCATCCACCACTGCACTCTGACTGACTTCTCCATCTCTCCTTTTCCTCTCTCTGACCACCACCTCCTCTCCTTCTCCCTCTCCTCTCCTACCTCCCCTGCCTCCCCTCCTCCCAAACCCAAACGCATTCTCACCAGACAGAATATCAGCACCCTCGACATCCCTGCCAATTTCCTCCTCCCTTGACCACCTCCTCTCCCAGTTACCTCTCTCTCCTGCCCCAATCAAGCCACTTCCTTCTACAATACCACCCTCTCCTCTGCCCCGACTCTGCCTGCCCCCTTCCTCCATCTCCATTCACCGCTCTAACCCCTTAACCATGGCACTCTCAGGTCACGCGCTTCTTAAAACAATGCTCCTGCACCGCAGCTTTTCTCTTACTGCTCTTCCCTTGCCCAAGCCAAGCAAATTTTCTTCAAATCTCTCATCAATTCCCAAGCATCCAACTCCTGTCGCCTCTTTGCCACCTTTAACACTCTCCTCTCCCCACCCATGCCTTCCATCCCACCTTCTATCTCTGCTTACAACCTTGCCTCCTACTTTTCATCCAAAATGATCTCTATCAGAAATGACATCTCCTCCACCCTGCTTCCCCATCTCTCCCCAACTATTGCTTCTATGCAATCATCATTACTTTTCTTCTTTCCTTCCTACGACAAGTGATGAAATTCACTCCCTATTAATATCCTCACCACCCTCAACCTGCCCTGTGGACCCTATTCCCTCACACCTTCTTAAACACCTTCTTAAACACCTCTCTCCCACTGCCCACAGCCCACCTTTTCAACCTTTCCCTCTAATCTGGTATCTTCTTTTCCTCTTTTAACCATGCCCTTTTCTCTCCCATTCTTAAAAAACCTAATCTGGACTCTACATCCCCCTCCAGCTACCAACCTATATCCCTTTTCCCATTCACCTCCAAACTCCTTGAGCGCAGTCTACCAACATCTCATAAGCTACCTTGCCGACAACTCTCTTCTGGACCCCCTCCAATCTGGTTTTTAGCCATTCCACTGAGACTGCCCTTACCAAAGTGACCAATGATCTGTTATCTGCAAGATCCAATGGCCACTACTCCATCCTCACCCTTCTTGATCTGTCAGCTGCTTTTGACACCGTTGACCATCCTCTCCGCTCTTTTGGTCTCACTGACACTGCTCTCTCCTGGTTTTCTTCCTTTCTCTCTTACCGCACCTCCTCTGTTTCCAACCCTAGCTCATCCCCACCCCCCTTCTCCACTCCCTGCTGGTGTCCCCCAGGACTCTGTCCTTGGCCCGCTCCTCTTCTCCCTCTACACATCCTCGTTTGGGTAACCTCATCAGCACCTTTGGTTTCAACTACCACCTCTACGCTGATGACACTCAAATTTACCTTTACCTTCCCCCTCTCCTCCGCTCACACCAGCAGTCCATTTCCTTCCCCCTACTTATGTCTTCTGTAAGTTCTTCCCTCCCACATAGAGTGTTAGCTCATGTGAGCAGGGCCCTCCATCCTAGTGTAGTTCCTTCCTCCACCAGTCCCCCCTCACTTCGTACCATCTTGTCCCTCTCTGCTACCCTTTTACCCCATCCCCACCTGGTGGCTCCCTCTCAACCTCTTACTGCGCTCTCTGCCCTGCTCCCTGATCTTCCAAGCTTGACACTTCACATTTTGCCTTGCGTTCTGTGCTTGCTTCACTTTATTGTATTTTTGTGATATTTTTATAGTCATATTGTTTTTAATATATACTATGCTGTCCATCCCTACCCTGTATGTCTGTACTGTATTTTGTTGTATTTTGTACGGCACTGCGGACACCTTGTGGCTCCTTATAAATAAACGATAATAATAATATACCATACATGCATAGACATCCAGAGGCACTGTTGTATGCACCTTTGAATCACAGACAGCCTGTCCAAGTTTTCTACTTAGACCCACAGGACGGTCAGTGCATGACAATTTTACATGGGCCTCTAGATCAGCCCCATAGTGTGGTTATTGGTGTGGGGCATTTACTGTGCATTTCTTATTTGCATGGCTATAAACCGACTAACTTTACTCATTTCCCCTAAATTACATATTGTTAACCTGTTTGATACCAAAACTGTACATTTTAGTATATTTAACATGCAAATGAACAACAGAAAAGAAAATGCTGATAAAATAGTTTTGGGGGGGATTTTAGGCATAGTTGCCAACTCTCCCTGAATATCAGGGAGACTCCCTGAGGACCGGGTAATCTCCCTCACTCCCTGAAGTGTATTTCATCCATTGAGGTCTATGGAGATGGACAATTTCATGGAGGCCAAGATGTAATGAAAGACTCAGCTACAGTGTCACTTTTATATTTTCTATAAAGATAGTACTGAAAGTATTCACTGACAATTTAATAATCAATAAATACTGATACTGCCATTTTTATTGTAAAATAGTTTTCCTGGCAGTGCTAGATACACCTATGGGTGGAGCTATTCACAGGACACACCTATTTGGCAATACAGTACACCCCTTTGGTGCAGCGCCTTGATAGTGCTCTCACAATCTCCCTGATATTAATTTGCAGAAGTAGGCAACCATGATTTTAGGAAAAGAGAGTTATTCAGAAAAAAAGCCAGGTAGAACTACCAGAAATCATTGTAGTATTGATAGAGCAATAAAAGTACTGTACCAATGATAGAAATGGTAGTTAAAGGTAATTACATTCCCTCAGATGCTAAACTTTTTAGTTTTGGCTCTGGATAACACTTACTAATATCCAGACAGACAGAGGGCTGGATCCAGACTTAAGAATCATTATAAAATTAAGAGAGGAAGGTAACACCTGAGCAAACAATGTTAATTTCAGGGGGAGTCAAGTTATTTGAATACTTTGCATGCAGGGATATATTTTGTAACTGTTTACTACACACAGATACTAACCAGCTTTACTATTACACTGTTGTTTAGACTTGGGATAGGAAATATCACCTCTCAACTCTAATACTGTTTGCAACAGATGAAATATAACTCCCCTGAAATCAACATGGTTTAGCCCAGGAGTCATTTTCTTCAATTAATTTCAAGCTCCTTCTTAAGTCTGAATCCAACCCAGAGTGCATAACATGCTTAGGCAGTTGTACTGTATGTATTGCTCTGGTACTATCTGAGTGAGCACTGTACAACAGACCGCTATGAATTTCTATAATTGAAAATTATTACCATTATAAATATTATTATGCTGGGAAAATAATTCCCAACATTTGAGAATTGGAAAGAGAGACAAAATTTTGTGGCAGGTCTTGTACTGCCAAGTGGGCGTGCCTCAGAAAAGTGGGTGTGTCTTGCATAGCCCAGAGGGTGGGTATAGTGTCTATCCTTTTTATTAATTCATTAATTCAGATGTGTGTCCCTATTATATGTCAGCCCCTTTATTATTTGTCCAGCAATCCATATCTGCCCCTTATTATGTCGAGCCATTCATATCTGCCTTTTATTGTTATGCCCAGCCATCCATATCTGCCCTTATTGTTATGTCCAGCCATCTATATCTGTCCTTATTATTATGTCCAGCCATCCATATCTTCCCCTTATTTTTATGTCCAGCCTCCATGTCTGACCCTTATTATGTCTAGTCATCCATATCTGCCCTTCATTATTATGTCAAGTTATTCATATCTGCTCCATATTATTATGTCCAGCCATCCATATCTGCCCCTTATTATTATGTTCAGCCATCCTTATCTGCCCTTATTGTTATATCCAGCCATCCGTATCTATTTCCTATTATTATGTCTAGTCAAACATATCTGCCCTTTATTATTATGTCCAGCCATCCATATCTGTCTCTTATTATTATGTCTAGTCATCCATATCTGCCCTTTATTATTATGTCCAGCCATCCATATCTGCCCCATATTATTATATGCAACCATCCATATCTGCCCCATTACTATTATGTCCAACCATCCTTATCTGCCCCTTATTATTATGTCTACTACCTTCACCAAGGCGTGCTTCAATGTTTGGAACCTTCAAAAGTTAAAATACTCACTCTCTATTGCTGGCCTGGCCAATCTGTGGCTCTATTTTTGTTACAGGATGTTGGGAGTTGTGCCGTATGTTAATGTGACTTTTTGTGGTATGCTGAATTTTACATTATTTTGTTTACAGCAGTCTACTATGGTGTGTGAATGTGTCTATACTTAAACATGTTTACATCAGGTCAATAGCAACAATGGGCAAACCAATTCAGCTAATTCTGAAATCTGGTCGATGTAATGGTCCCCAGAGAATGAGGCCAATCACAATTACTGTGCATTGTAAAGCAGCTATATAGCTATGATCAGGCAGTGCCAAATGTCTATAGCTTTTTATAAGTCTGTCACTTAGAGTTGGGATGGGGACATCTTCATAGGTCAAATGTAAATTACAGAGCAATAATAAAGCTGCTGTATTATTCAATGAAAAACAGTATCCCCCTTGCATGCAAAAAAACAGCATTCAGCTTTTAGCTGGATTTGCCTCTAAAACTAAATGTTTACCTATTAATCTTACATTTGCTTTTTTATTCAATTCTACAATGTACTAACTGCATACATTTACAGCATGACCATTGCTAGGTAGTTTGTTTTTCTTCAGTTTATATCTCCAAATATATTAAGCTATGTTTGTCTAGACCATTTGGCAGTTCATATGGTTAGCAGTATCTATCATCCTCTTTATGAAACAGTGCTTTCTATATTTAGACACACCTTTTCAGTCTTTGAGGATTAGGTGGTGCATTAGTGAAAGTCAAAATACATACAGTATGAAATTACAATTAAGTGCCAGTGCAGTGACTATTCATTGGATAAGACAGTGGTGCTGCAATGTGATATGCACGCTTAGAGGCATAATGAGGATGAACGTTTCCTATCATTCCATCCTGGTACCTGGTCAGATGAGGATAACAATTTACCACAGAGATTAAATCTGGCATGGAAAACATCTACTACTTTACATACAACTTTTTAGGAGGCATCTAATTGAAAAATTAAATCTAGAAAGGAATTTAAAGAACAGTTACCTATGGAAGATAATAGTTGGCAAGAGCTTGGCAGGGTACATTTTCTAGAATATTCACCCTGCTCTAACATATACTGACAATGGTTGTGGATGGTCAGTACATACATGTCAATCAGTTTTGGACTAATATTACACCAGATATGGGAAATTCAAATTGTAAACTTTCAGTCATTTAACGCCAACCATTTCTGCTCAAGTTTTAGATTGTACCAAGAAACAACCCAAAGAAATTTCAAGAATGTATAGAATTGATGTGACTTTCTACAGCCTTATGACCTGATCCATACCCCCGCATGCTTTCCGTATGTGCAGGGGTCTTAAAGTCTGCATGGTAGAGGAGAATGAACTCCCCCTGTCACTCCCATAAGGCCATAAGGAAGCCTTAAGTCACACGAGTGAATCCGCAGATCCTTATTGCCACCCACACTGTACAATTAATATACTCCTCCTCTCCCATCTTGCAGGGCGGAGGGGCAGACCAACCCCTTTTTTTTTTAAATCCCGGTGCGGAAAACGCACGTAACATCTGGAGGATGCATACGCCCTCCCCTCCAGACACCCCACTTACATACTGTAGGTGTCAGTCTCAAGTGTGGATCCTTTATTTAATTATTAGTACTGATCATCACCTAACAACTAGATATGTAATTTACCCTTATGGTTCCATTATCATTTGATAAATTTAGGCATTTGGGAATTATAGGACTGTATTACTTGGCCTCAATTTAAGTTTAGTTGAATGTAATAAAACACAAACACACATCTCCATACAAATATACCAGAAAACACCATTATTTTTATCGTGAAATTATAATTTCTAGTTAATGTAATTGATGTCATATTGGGGCCAACATTGCCTAATGACCTAGTGACCTAATTGTCAGACAAAATGGGTGTGTGAATGACTTGAGGTGTTGAAAAGTTGGTACAAACTTCATTAAAAAAATACATTTATACGTTTTACTTGATCATTTTGGACATTAAGAAGTGAAATTGAGTTTAATGTTAGTTCTACAATTCATCACAAAAAGTAAAATTGCCTTTATTAACTGAAAACCATTTCTGCTGAGGTAAATTATTTCTCCAGGTTTTACCGTAATGTAAATCATTAAGTTGCTGCAATTATTTCATAAGAGAATAGTCAAATGAAATAAGACGGAAGGTTAAAATGAATAAATTATTGAACATATTTTTTTTATCTAAAACTTATATTTAAAGGGATACAGACTGCTTTAAAATCCACTTCTACAAAATTCTTCGATTCTCCGAGCTCTTACATCTGGAAATAATATTAGGGGACTTTTGAATAAATATGTACGCGTTTCATCACTCTGGACTTCATCAGTCCAGAGTGATGAAACGCGTAGAGGCGGGGTTACTTGATCCTCTGTAACCCTGTTCATGCTGTTGAAACCATGTGTGGAGTCTCTGCTATCGGCACGCCAGCTGACCGTCTCCAGGTTTCGGATTACTGTTTTTACATGCTGTATTACAAGTTACTTCTAGGTACTTGTCCATTTGTCTTTTAAATCAATGTTCCATTAAATGTTTAATGCACTATGAGGCGCCCCCTTGCTTGTTGTCTTTTCTAGTGAATCCAAACGTACAGTCCACAAGCCTGCATATGCTTTTCTAGGGGAAGTCGCGGTTCATATTTTGGATCTAGTGCAACTCACATCACCGGAGGACATTACACGGACTGTTTCTGAGCGCACTTCCACTCCACTGTCTATATATATGGTAGTCAGTCCCCGGTTAGAAAATGCCAATTTCGAAAATCTGTATTTCGACCACTAAATGTTGAAGAGCAGAACTAATCAAGCTGTGGCTGTTTATCATTAGGATGGGATGAGCTCAGGTCTTACAGACCAAATCTGAGGATGAAAAAGATCAAACCTCCGCTTTATACTGAGACCTTCAGCTTATGTGTTGCTTCTTTCAGGAGATTCACTTGATCCTAGTTTATTATTTTCAATAAATATTGGTTTCTAATCAGTTTCTCTTGGTCTTACTGTCATATGGTAATAGCATGTCTTTATTTATTATTATTAGGACCAAATTCATGATTTGTGTGAATGGGGATCTGTGCTTACCAGATGTATGGGGATTTCTAATCCCAGGAGGCCGTATTCACAGATCCATTTTCACGTGAAGTTGCGTGCGTATTTTTGGGTATGTGAATCGCACTTGGGGACATACGCGCGGATTGGCGGGGTTGAAATACGTACCTGAAAAGTTTGGTGAAAGATGGTGTGGGGAGGAATTTAAATAAGTATTTGAAGGCGCGGTTACATAGATACGCATGTGCATGTTAGAGGTGGTCTGTGGAGGCGTAAGTCTACGATTGCACGGCCATGAGAGGGGAGTGTCATGGGTGTTGACCTGCTACGTGCATGCGTATAATTGCGTACTTTTGAACAAACGCTTTTTTAAATACGGACCCAGGCATTCGCACTTCGCTAACCAATGCCCCTGCGATAGCCATAACCTTCAGTTTTCCGGCTTGTGAAAATGTAAAAGGTGACAGTTTGGAAGTCTGGACCGGTACACAGAGCGTTTGGCATGCCTGGCATAGATGCATCGATAAAATCCGCATAGATGGAAATGAGGGGAAGATAGTAAGTATGGATCTGGTATATATTGGAATTAGTGTATTAGCTGGTTAGTACAGTGCAGTTTATACACTGCTTTTTTTAAACCAGTGGTCTGAATTACTAGTAAAACAATCTTTACCTCAAGTCCTTGGGTGGAGGGAGGGGGGAATCCCTCCATGCTCCAGTAGTACATCTGGGTTTAGCGTATATATTTTATTTTGTGTCACCACATTGGAGCAGACTTAAGGACATAATATTGCCAGGTCCCTCCTCTCTTTTCAAAAACAAAGGGAAGAAAATGTCCCCACACATTGGGCCGGATCCAGAACTACGTGTGCTGTACGTTTATTCGCGGAGCGTATTTTCGTGCACGTAAGTTCGCTACACTCCCCTCGGCACACCCCTTGCACGGACGTATTTAGTCTAGATACGCTTCCCAAACCCTACCTTAACTTTTTCCAATGTAACCGCTGTCATACGCACGCGTGCGTATGGGCTGAACGAAATTATGCAGCTAAGCATGCCCATACTGTACACTTTAAATACCACCCCCCGCCTACTTCACGTATTTCAGACGTATTTTCAAGTAACGTAAATTTGGCACACCCACACGTAAGTATTTACGTGACATATACATGAATGGCCCATACGTTCACAATTACGCTACGTTAATGTGCATATTTTCTATGGTGCGCATGCGCAGTGCGTTCTGAACCGATTTTACGTCTCCGTCACGCGTAAAATCGCTTCAAAGCGTAGTTCTGGATCAGGCCCATTGCCATTAACCAGTAGCTAACCCGCCATGCTATCGGTAAAGTAAAATACAGAAATATTAGTTACACGTTTGCAAATATATGATAAGCTTCTGATCTCTTTCAAGTCTTTTCTGCTTAGTCCCAATGTTGGGTTAGTTATATGTGTTTTTAAAATTTGACATCTATCCCACCTAGAGGCACCGCTTAAACCCTCCCATCTCTTATAGTGGCCAAATAAACTCTGCCACTGCCCCACTCCTTGTAAAAAAAAGTAGTCCTATCTCCTTGAAGCATATTTTTTTATAAAATGAGCTATGAATTCTTTTTTTTAGTGAATAATTGGTTATTTTATATTTTTGGGGTATTTTACTAAAGTGGCATTATAATGTATTTCCATAGATAAATTCAAGAACTGTCTTCAGATTTAACATTTCATGATCTTGACAAAGGGCCAGATCCAGACTTAAGTTCCCTTAAAGTACGATCTCGTAGCGTGGTTACGCAATCGTAAGTGTAATGCATTCCTCGGATGCATGTCATTTAGCTGATTTACAAGTTCCAATCCCTACCTTAACTTTTCCTTGCGTAACTTCGTTCTTACGTATCGCCTTGTCGTACATAGCTGCCTAACTCAGCCCATATTGTACAATGTAAATGCCTCCCTCCACCTCTAATGCGTATTTCCGGCTTGCGTAAGGATGACCTGCCCCTTCGTACATATTTACGACCAAGCTACGTACGATTAGAGTTACGTTGTGTAACATCTGCCATGCGCATGGGCAGTATGTGTAAACAGTGATATTTACGCATGCAGCATGTGTAAATACTCAACTCACGATCTACCCCAAAGTCCGATGGTGTTTGTTTGTCTTACACTGTTGGTTTAAGCTCATCATGAGTGGGCAGGGACAATGGGGCTATTTTCAACATATGACCCTTTATTGTTTGGAAAGCTTTGTACATTACTCTGATTGGGCCTGATCCAGACCTTACGGCCGCCCGAGGTCTGTACTGCCGTCATGGTAGCACTTACATGTCAAAATTCCTACCCTAACTATTACGATCAGCTCTGCAGCCTTACGGCCACATTGCTGATCGTAACGGGGCTTCCTCCGCCCCGTTCCCTAATTTGCATTCCTATCTCCGCCTTGACGGCAGAGATACGGCATGCGTAAAGGGGGGGAAAGCCCCCTTTTCGTAACAGCCGGCGGCCGTAACTATAGTTACAGCCGTCGCCCATTACGCTGCCGTATGAAGGTTGTGCGCATAACAGGGAAATTACGGCCACGGTGGCTGTAATTCCCAGGGCGGCTGTAGGTCTGGATCAGGCTCATTGTACCTAAACTTTAAAGGAGTAAAATGATCCTCCTTAAAGTATATGATGATCACTCATATTAAGCAGGGAAGGGCGGATTATTATAGCCAATATACAATAAGGATATAATATTGCCAATGTTGTTCATGTTGGACATCGGAATTGTAGATTTAGCTGTTTGCAGGGAGTTAGGCTGCGTGAGGGGATTGAGCAGAGAAAGGGAGTCTTAGGGTTCGACCTGCCCCTAATGCTGAAAGGATAAGAGGTATATTCCTTTTCTTTCTTATTTAGTTACCAAAATATTCTACTTTTCCCATTTTTGAGAAATAATTTTTGGCAAAGGCTGAAAATTAATTAGAGATTTGTGGGTAGATCCAGAACTACGTGTGCCGTACGTTGGATCAGGCCTTTGGTCTTTCTACAGTCCAAAATGTTGTCTATTGTTTTACTTTTACATTTTCTAGCATATCTTTTACCATAAGATTCTGTATACTATCATGTAATTAATACTAAAGTCTTCAATTATTGAAAATAAGGGAATGACCTATGGCTAATGGTGCCATGTTGCAAATATGATTCTGATGTCTTTGCAGAGTGCTAACAGTAATTAATTAGTATGTGGTAAATAGCAAGGTGGATTTTTTTCCCAAGCTGTTTGGTTGACAGAAAATTGTTGTAAAGCAAAACCTGACATTTAAATAAATAGGTCATTAAATCACCTGAGTGTTGCTGAATATGCATCAGGCAATATTACATTGAATAGGTCATGATAGCTGGAGATACATGAATGTGTATAATTACGCTACGTGAATGTGCGTATTTTCTATGGTGCGCATGCGCAGTGCTTTCTAAACTGCGAATTTACATCTCCGCCACGCGTAAATTCACTCCGATGCATAGTTCTGGATCAGGCCTTTGGTCTTTCTACAGTCCAAAATGTTGTCTATTGTTTTACTTTTACATTTTCTAGCATATCTTTTACCATAAGATTCTGTATACTATCATGTAATTAATACTAAAGTCTTCAATCATTGAAAATGAGGGAATGACCTATGGCTAATGGTGCCATGTTGCAAATATGATTCTTGATGTCTTTGCAGAGTGCTAACGGTAATTAATTAGTATGTGGTAAATAGCAAGGTGGATTTTTTTCCCAAGCTGTTTGGTTGACAGAAAATTGTTGTAAAGCAAAACCTGACATTTAAATAAATAGGTCATTAAATCACCTGAGTGTTGCTGAATATGCATCAGCCAATATTACATTGAATAGGTCATGATAGCTGGA
Source organism: Limnodynastes dumerilii (assembly GCA_011038615.1). NCBI lineage: Eukaryota > Metazoa > Chordata > Amphibia > Anura > Limnodynastidae > Limnodynastes > Limnodynastes dumerilii. The sequence goes on along the minus strand of WWET01000046.1, from coordinate 423,290 downwards.
GATACATGAATGTGTCTTACGAATACGTGCGAATTACGTGAAGTAGGCGGGGGGGGGGTATTTAAAGTGTACAGTATGGGCGTGCTAAGCTGCGTACGTTCGCGTAGTCTGTACGCACGTTAGCGGACGTATTCTGTTACGTTTGGAAAAGTTAAGGTAGGGTTTGGGTAGCGTATTTTCACAAAATACGGCCGTGCAGGGGGTGTGTTAAGGGTAGCGTAGAGAATTTACGTACGCGAAAATTCGCTACGCGAACAAACGTACAGCAAACGTTGTTCAGGATCTACCCCTATTTCTTATAGAAATGATGCACACCATGCAGTTATACTCTCTCACCAGGTCCACAGACTATCATCTACTGGAGATTAAGCCAAATGTCTGTTTAAAAAATATTTATATTGTTTCTCTATAGTTTTCAGGGGACTCTGCCAATTTGCGGGCTGTAAAGGGCCAGGGATTATGTAGAAATGGACAGAGTTATAAAATGGCCACTTGTGTGTGGAGGTTGGGAAGAACAGGAGTGGAGCTAGTTTTGTTCTTTGGAATGTGAGTGTTGGGTGGCATGTTTCTGTTTTGGCTGGACACTTTGCTATGTATTTTAAATTTACTCGTAAGTGTTCCCATTCCTTTCCCTAGTCATACAGTAGAATAATAGAATTGTACAGTATTCATTGTTCAGTAGTATTTCAGAATACAAATACAGTGTAGAAATGCATGCTAAGGCATACCAAGCAAAGGGCAACGCAATGATTTTATTGCTGGTACTGAAGCCGCTCTGTATCGTCTTGTTCCATAATAACGTAATTCCTGTCAATTAATATTTATTTTCATTAATGTCTGACATCAACATTTTTATGTCTTGTGTTATGTAACAATACAATACACCATTATAACACAGACAACACACCCAATAATATGATAAATATTTCATACATTGTGCCATTTCTCCATTTCTCTGGAACTGTGCCCTTTCTATACAATGTAATGAAGTCAAGAAATATTTTAATTCCAAGTTATCTCATACATATAAAAGTGCACACATAGGGGCTGAGCGGGAGAGTGGCACAACCTAATGAATTGCAGGGGAGGTAACTTTTTACTGTGAAGACAGAATTAGTCCTGAGTGACAGATTAGACAAACGTTATGCAGTATTTGTGTTCTATGTATTGTATTTTAATGTATATGCTCCCCTCTCAGCCCTATTACCTACACATAGAGGTCTGAAGTAGCAGCATTGCAATTACCTAGGATTGTTTTACTTTGCAAGCAACTGGTAAATGGGCTGAAATAGTCAGGGAAACCAATAAAAGTGCCCAGTGTCCTACCGGATCGGAACGTATTGCAACCGGGTTGAAGTTGATTTGCTATTACAATATACAGTATCAGTGTACCCATCCAGACTTTCAGATCGCCATCATTTTCTGTTCATAGAAGTGGAAAAAGTTCAGGGATACCCTCGCTATTATAAGTCCGTCAGTATCAGGGAAGTGGTTAGCAATGGGATCACATGGATGTGTGCATATTGGGCCCTGTGACTCCGGATCACTACGGATCCTTTACTCAGGGATCTGATCACATAAGATTTGGATCTTAATGTAACCGGCTCATAACTTTTGATAACCTGAAGACTTATTGTATTTGTAAATTGTAAGCAACCTGCAGCACTCCAAGTGTTGTGAGACTAAAAGTTCCATCATGCTTTGCCATCAGCTATGCCTATGCTGCTGGAGAATGTTGGGAGTTGTAGTCTCACAACACCTGAAGTGCCAAATGTTGCTTATTCCTGGAACAGGTAATAGAGTTGGTGTATGTTATGATCTTTCACTGGTGTGTCAGGATATATATCATTTGATTATTTGTATTACATAAAGTTACAGACTGTCAAGGCATTTGTTTTACTAAACAATTTCTATACACATTTATTAAAGAAAAGGTTTGTCTTAAGAGGGCTTACATTTATTTCCGAGCAGTCATTTTAAAACAACAGTTTGCAAAAAATATCTATAATAATGGAAAAAATGCTGCTGACTGCGGTATTAATGAGTATATTCTATAAGTACATTTTGTAGTGTGCTTTGAGAATAGCACTAGTTTGCATTCCTAGTTAATTTTATATGAACGTTTGCTGCTCAGTGCTTGTGTTGCAATAAGTTGCTGCCGTTGTGTAGCTGGAAGATGGATTATATTAATTTCTCTGTTTCCTTAATACTGTTGATACCAATCTGATTCCACAACCTCTTTATTGGCTCATTAAACTTTTTTCACTTTTCTGTCTGAAATAAATCAACATCATTTTTAAAGAATATTATTTAGATGCATTCCTGAATGGTATTGCTTAGCTTACTGATCTTACTATTTATTTAGAACTGGAAGTGTTTAGTAAATAAGAAAAACTACTGCCCCCAGAGTGCAGATGCCAGTTTATTAATTGTCTGACTACCTTTGTATATACACACTCTTCAAAATAGATTTGACTTCAGTAACCATAGCGATGCATGTATACAAAGCAAAAGTTATGTGGAAAAAGTTGTGTGATGTGTATATAAATAATGAGATAAGTCTCAGTATATGTAAATATAGGGTAAGCAATTTCTCACCATGTAGGACTCCCGATGTGTCTATAGTAAGAGGACTACAATAATAGCCACATGCAAAAGGAGATAGTATAATATAAACTTATAAGGGCACAGAAGTCATAAGTACACAGGACGGTCATTATAAACAGGTAGTCCATAGAGAGGCAGGTGGAAATAACATAGTAAGCTAGTAGAGTAAACGGAAGTGGTAACACATCTGTCAAGGCTGAAAGTCCCACACTACAACCTAGATAAAGCAGTTTTAAGTTCAGCATTTCATTAAAATTCACACATTTTTTGGCACTTTCTTAGTGATGCTGCTGGTGGTATCAAAGGCGTGGACCCATGGAATGATATATTTCATGGCTTTCTTAGGTTTATTCAAGAGGGTTTGTGCCCTTGGTATGGTGCGTGCCATGTTCTTGAGCTGAAGCTGCATCTTCTTAACATACTCAACAAATTTCTGGACCATGATGTTCATCTGTGTTTCCCACATCTCAGAATAATTTGGAATTTAATGTATCTGTAGCATCTGTGAATATGGGAGCCCATGTTTAAAGACTGGCGTGTGAAAGGAACTGAACTGAAGGATGTTATTAAGGTAAGTTGCCCTACTGTGAATGGAGGTGACAAAGTTATCATAAAGTTTTTGTCCCAGGACATCCAAGTAATGAATTGATACTTTACTAGTACTATGGGTAAAAGTAATTGTGGTTCCATTTTGGTTAAGATCATTCAGAAGAGCATTGAATCTCAATTCATCCCCTTTCCACAACAGGAACAGGTCATCAATATACCTGGAGTATAAGATACAATTTTCTTGGAACCGTTTGTCAGTATATAGATAATTTTGCCTGTATTTTGTCATGTAGATGTTAGAGAATAATGGGGACACATTGCACCCTAGGTGTTAATTTTAGTAGCTTGATAAATACTCCAACTTCTAATCCTTCATATACCACATTGTCAGTAATTGGTCCACACACACACAGTAGACCCTCTGAATGGGGGATTGATTTGTATAGACTATTATTGCCTATGACGATCAGCATTGTGTCCAGAGGAAGATTTTCAATAGTGTTAGGTTTGTGCAGAAAAGCAGTTGTATTTTATAAATGTGAAGCCCTCTGCTGTACTATAGCTTGGAGGTAGTGTCCAACATAATGGATACTTTTTTGTACAATGACCGACCATCCAAGATTATTGATCTCCCTGGTGGCTTTTTGGCGTCCTTATGAATTTTAGGGATGGCGTAAATCATTGGTTTGATATGATAAGGGGTAATGGTGATAGGATAAAAGGTATCTGCCACCTGTTTAAGAAAGTTATTGTCAGCTACCTGGTTAAATATTGTCAAGTGAAGTTTTGTGCCATCATATCAGCAGGTAATTTAGTGTAGACAGTAGCCAGCTGGCAGTCTGTTTCCTCCTAATAATCCTTCTTATTTTGTATCACGATAACACCCTTGTTGACGGAATATTGTGATCAGTCATCAGTGCTCAAGGTGCGTAATGCTTGCTGTTCAGACGTCAGCCTTGTATGTTATGGTGGCTGCATTGTATGATCTGCACTTTGTTCCAGTAGGTGCATAAAGTATTTTAAGGAAGAGTTAGAGGATATGGGGTCAAACTTAGACCTTGTCTTAAGTGGGACCACATCAGTATCCACAATACACTTTTAGGGCCATATTCAGACCTCCGGCCACATTGCATATGCGTCCGGAGTTTACCGATATGAACTACTGTGCATGCGCAGTAATTTGGTTACGACATCTACGTTACTTTTTGCAACGTAGATTGCGTATACGCGGTCTTTAAGTTTGTGTTGTCTGTTAATTTCCATATTGTCCATTTTCCAAGACAGTTCATAATGTTTGGTAGTTTTTACAAAGGAAATTCCCTAATTTAGAACTTTGCTTTCATCATGCACTTGGGTGCTACCACACCCAACTCCCCACACACAGACCGCCTCTCTAAAATCCTCACTTCACTCATCTATTAAGGACTTCCTTTACTATTCTCTCCCCTATGACACATGCTAGCAGGCTGTGTTGAGAAGTCTAACGCTGGAGGAGTGACTTCAGAGGTATATCCATGGCGCAGCCCTTTTTCCCTTTGGTTGCCTGCTGGAATTGGTGAGAAAGAAGCTCAGAAGTTCCCAGCAACGTGATGCTGAACAGCTGGTAGCTGGTACTAGAGGTTTCAGCCGGCACAGGGGAAAGGGGATGTGGAGAAACATCTGTGGTTGCTCCTCCAGCATCAGTCCGAGTGCCAAACCCCAATTTCTGACCTGCTGCCCAATATTTGTTGAGCCCTGGTCTATACTACATGGTAGAGGGATCTGTTCCCTTCTCATCTCTTCCATTTGTCTTTGTTGGCATGATGCCAATGGGAAATTATCTGGTGGGGGCCAAGAAGAATATGCTTTGAATGAGTTCTTTGCAATTTTGCAATTGTAAATATACCTCAACATGGAAACTTTCTGTGTGGCAACCAGCACTTGGATTGGAACTTTTCTTTTATGTTGACAAGTTGTATTTGAGTATTGTCTTTTCTTTATTAACATAGCTCAAATATAGACATGTAGCAGGCAAAATGGAGTTGTTCAATATTCTCCAAAGTGTTATCATAGCAATAAATAATGTATTTTATTATCTAACATACTAGACTGAGCTATATATGAATTGAATTCTATGGCTTTATTTCACTTTGGAGTGTATACAGCAATGTGTAATGTAATTGTTTTTGTCATTGTTCAAGCAGAAGATGTAGTGACTTTTGTTAAAGCTTTAGCCATCAAATAGCATGTTGAATGATTCAGGAGATAGTGAGTGAGATTAAGCCCAGATTAAGGGTGCAGTGTACGCAAAACTATATCAAACCACAAGAACAGGCAAACTCTAATTTACAGATCAAACATAAAGCTGTGAATTCTATGTTCAAATGCATAGTATTTTCCATACATGCAAAAGAATGAAAATAAATTTTAACAGAGTTTAAATGTTTCTCCCCCCACATTGCGACATGGTTTTACCAATGTGTGCACTTGCACCTGTTGTTGCCACTCTCAAAGGAGCTAATCCAGAGTTTCAGTGCTGTGGAATCGCAGACCCACCCAGAGTTCCAACAGTCTGGATAGATCATACCGTAAATGAGCACACTCTGGAAACATGAACACAGATGTATATAGGCACATAGGCTGAAAGGGGTAATGCAGCAGTCTATACAAGTTTCCATATTTCAAAAGTATCTTTTTATTTTCTTAACATTTTTTATAATTTTATTAAACAATCTAAATCTACGAATATTTGCTTATTTGTTTATTTTTTAAATTAATCTCTGTCTTTGAACAAATCCTGAGCAAATTGTGTGGCAATACGCTGCTATTCAGGCATAAAAAACACTCATGATAGTTTAGAGCGGTGGGACTTGCTGCCTTGAAATGTTGCTTTTAGAAATAGAGGCAGCTGAAAATTGATTTTCGGCTGTCTCTATTTCGAAAAGGTAGCCTTTTTTTAATTTTTTTTAGAATGGGCAAGTATGCCGATCAGCATACTTACCCATTCATTTTTCAAGATGGTGGACTGGCTAAGAGGTAAGTAAGACCCTCCAGGGACTTTTAGGGTTAGGTTTTGGGGAAGGGAGTGTTAGGGTTAGGGTAATAAAAGGAAAGAGGTAGGGTCAGCCTGCGGGGAATGGAGTCTTAGGGTTAGGATAAGGGAAGGGAAGTTTTAGGATTAGGCTATGGGCAGAGGAGTCTTAAGGTTAGGCTGCGGTTAAAGGAGTGTTAAGCTCAGGATGTAGGGGAAGGGTTAGGGTAATGGAAAGTGAGGGTTAGGGTTAGAATCATGAAAGGGGGGTTAGAGTAAGGATTAGGGAAAGGATTGGGGTAAAATTTAGACTTACAACTCCGTATTCGTTGTTCCAGTCATCGTTTGCAGTCTAGTGTACGGAGAGTGAGCTGGTTCAAAAAGATAGCAGAATGGAATCTGGGCTGCTACTTCTCATATAAATATAGTGAAACACCCAGTTCTACTAACGCAGAGCACACAGAAGCGAACACAGGTGGATTAACCCCTTGATGTGCATATTAAAGTTGGAATAAACAAACTAATAGTTATTTCCTTAGACTGCTTTCAGGTGTGATGCAAGGGTGTCACAGCAAATTTGTTTATTAATTAGGCTGATGTAGGGTATTTCATAGTATACCCCATCCATATAGGGGCCGATCCAGAGGTAAGCTTATGCCATCTTGCGTGTTATATCTCAGCGTGATTTTGCATACTCAGAAATGAAGCACACATAATTGCGCTCAAGCTGCGCCACGCATGCGTTCTGAAGGGTATGTTGTGGGAGGGAAGAGAAGGGAGGCTGCACACAGTCAGTGTACAGTAAGAGGTGCGTTAACAACAATTAAACCTGATTCAGATTTTTGGCATGACTAAAAATGGTGAGTGTTTCCCATAGGGAAAACACAACAGTAGATAATGTATGCCATTATTTCTGCTATGAATATAATTATTGTTACTACCACTTCTTTATAAACTGATTTTAATGTACCAATTATTACATTCTTAGATTTTATAGTCTATAATGTTAAAATGATGATCTCCTGTGCTACAAGTCAGTAGTGAAGTCTGTATATTTTATAGAAAGGAAATTACATATACTGATTTTTTATTTTTTAATCATATAAATGTCACTTTTATGATGTTTTTTGGCCTGGGTGTAGCAGTATGTAACAGCTCATCTTCCCACTATAACTATCAGGGGGAAGTTGTTGGCTCTTTCGGGGGTCAGGAGGTGCAGATTTAGGTTCTGTGTTAGTGTACACAAAAAACATTATATTTTGACAGCAGTTATTATCAGATGCACGATCTGTGTTCTTTAAAGTAAGAAGCTGAGAGTTCCCAGAAAGCTCATTATGTATGTTGATTACCTTGAAATAATCTTTCTAAACAAAAATAAAACTAAACAAATGATTTGTTGTTTTCTTGTGTAATATTTGCTTACAGTTTAACAATATATTTTTGCCATCAAGAGAATAAATGCTGGGATAGTTACCATGTGTATCCACTTTCCCAACCACGGTTTTTGCTTGCTATTTTTATAGTTTGCAAATTCAGTTTCTTTATGATCCTAGGGATTAACAGAATTAAGTGACGTAGGTTTTTGCATTACTGTTCTGCTATCTGTTGCCATAAATTAATCATAGAGTATTGAGCTTAGACAATCCTCATGCTATAGGGTTGCTTGGATAACCAGGGGCCATATTGAACCATATTAATAGAATTCCGTAGTTTATGTTGCTATATGTTTCTTTCTAGTATCAAGCATTACTCATGATATATGAAATATTATTAGTTTACATAATAAAACACAAACCAATGATAATATAGTAAATTGTTGTTATACTACAATAAAATGGTTTCATTAAACAATACTTCAGACCAGAGACAGATATCACACAATTTGTTCATTGCTTGCAGTTTTATCTATATTGTTTTAAATGCATAAGATTATAGAGTAATTAGTAAAGCGCAGTGCGTTCAAATCTGCGAATTTACGTCTCCGCCACGCGTAAAATCGCGGGGAAGCGTAGTTCTGGATCTACCCCAATGTTGTAAAAGGTAGGACTTACCTGTCCTCAATAGGATGTATTTATGGCTGATATGCCTGCATTATGTTGAATAAAATAACATTCATATTTTTTATTTTTCACACCACCAGTTGTGATTCTTGCTTATTATAAACTTTTTTGGAAACAGAAAATATCTGTATGTAATAATGCATCTTACAGCTTAGTCATTCATTGCTGTGGTGCAATTAGAGGAATAAATATGCCCCCAGTTGAGTCCACAACCCCTCTGTAGCTGTGATCACATCTGAGACCACATCTCCTGTCACAATTCCTCATACCTTTAGTATAGTTGCAGTCTCCGGTCCAATGGCCTGCTTTATGAACGGGTGAGTGTGCTGATCAGCATACTCGACCATTCATTTTCGCAGACCCGCTGGATGACAGCTACGGAGAAGTGAGTAATCTCACCGGGACATTTTATTATTAGGGGAGTGTTAGGGTTAGGACCATAGAAGGGGAGTGTTAGGGTCATGCTGCGGGGAGGGGGGTCTTAGGGTCAGGCTATAGAGAAGGGAGTATTAGGGTCGGACTAGGGAGAAGGGAGGGTTAGGATCAGGCTGTGGGAAGGGAGGATTAGGGTCAGGCTGCGGGGAAGGGAGGGATAGGGCAATGGAAGGGGAGGGTTAGGGTTAGGAGAAGGGTTGGGGTTAGTTTAGCCACTCACCTTTCGGAGCATGATTATCCGGGGATAATCTGGCTGGGAGAGATATAAGGCCGTTCTTTGCGGGGACCCACACCCCTTTAATATTGGGAGGTATGGCAATAGATAAAAATAAATATATTTTATAAATGCACAATGATTGTTTATATGACAGCCTCTAGAATAATCTGCTTTATTACAGTTATTATTTAGATATTTGGACAACCAAGGGTTAAGAACGAACCTAAGGAAAACTTAGACCTTTTGGTTTGCTTTGCCATCTTACTATGTTATATTATTGTATTGTGATGTAATTATTATTTGATATTATTGTTATTATTAATACATTTGCAGACTTGGCTGAGTTCTTTTTACCAACCAAGTCTGATTACAGTATTGGGGTAACTTATGCAAGTTTAAGACCATCCCGACTGACTCAACTTTAAGGCGTTTAGTGTTCATACGAGAAAAACAATCTTACTGCACAATTATTTATTATAGGACAATGTAAAATGGTTAAATCAGAAAAAGGTAGATTGTGGGAATGGGAAACTGTACAGTAAGGAAAAATGTATAGTCTCTAAATGTAAAATAGCCTAATAGAGATTAAGGTGTATTCTCATAACAATACTCTCTGAATTGTAACAGGAAAACACCAGGATGTGTTGATGACCTAAAGCTCAACAGAAAGTGAGCCATGTATCATGACAAGATTATAACACACAAATCATGTACAAGAAATACCTCAAGATAAATGACCACATGAATGTCCTCACCATGTGCTGATGCATGATGTGATGAAAGTGCTTGATGGATGGCACAAAATATCAGTGTATTGAAACGGTCCTGTAATATGTAAATGCTTTACAGAATCTGCTCTACAGTAACAGTCAGCACTCATTCTCTGTTTCCAATAAATACATTTAAAGTACCTTTGTGTAACCTGTTACTAGGATTTGGATTATTCCAGGAATTCATTGCAGGTTATATTAATTCTGCTATACAGATAACTAGACTGCACTAGAGCACTGTCTATTAGGTATCGAGCCCAGCATTGAAACTGAAAATATTTACACATAATTCTGGCAAAGCCCAGTGCTCCCAATCTGTCATGATGAAGGGTTCCAGACACTCTAGGCTTATACATTCATAGAGCCGCCATCCCCAAACAACAGCAACTGTTCTGCTGCAGTGCCTCTCACACTCCGTCATGGTGAAACTGGTCTTCTAAGTAATACACTCTCAGAAGTTGGTTATGCAGTTGCTGTAATACTCTCAAAAGGGTGTCATTGACCTCCATTTGCTGCAGGCTGAGGCCACGTTCCTACAGTTCAATTGCACCGAACATTAAAAATGATCAGTCACACTGGGATTACAAAGACAAATGACATCAATGTCTATGATCCCACGCAGCGTCTGTGTCTTCCCACTGTTTGCAAGAGAAGGACATATTGCGTATTGCCAAATTTTCTTTCTCCATTCTGGGAGATCTCGGAAGGGAGAAAGAGACAGCAACATGGGCGCGGGGAGGGGCTTGATAACGTGATTTATGTAAATCAATTCCTAAAGTCCCTCCTATTAATGCTGCAATCCATAGTGTTAGTAATAAAAAGGTGGGTCTTGTTTTCACAATAATGTCATTAAACCCCACCCATCATTAGTAACACTGTAAATAACACCATTGCAAAGGAGGGAGAGTAGGTCATGTTTTGCATTATATCATGGCTTCACACCCAATGGCAGGCAATTTGCCTGCTTTCCCAATATTCCGGTAGAAATTTCAGGTGTTTCATTGACATTTCAGGAGTCTCAGCAAATATTTCCGTTCATCAGCGATTAAGATTAAAATAATATTAAACTATTAACATAAGAGTAAGATTAATATTAAAAGCATCAATATTATTATGTAAGACTGTTAATTTGTATGTTATATGTTTAACAGAACACACAGTAATACTCTTGAAGCAATGAAAATATTGTTAGCAAAGAATTTTAGGCCTGATTGACAGATAAGAAGGAAATAAGTACACGGGAATTCTCAAAAATACGCACAGCAATGAAGTGGCAAGACATCTCCCATGACACTCTCCTTGGGCTTGATCCAGAGTTACGATGTTACGCTGATCTATGCACTCCCCCCGACACTCCCCCTGTCCCAGCGTATTTACCCTCGCTTACGCTGGCTGGAGGCTACCCTAACTTCATTCGGCGTAAGCGTGGGTAACTACACTGCCTCCCTCATTAAACTACTTCCACCCGCCTACCCACACTAACCTTAGCGTAGTAACGGCAAGGAACGCCCCCTCTTCCGTTACTACGCTGCTACTACGTACGCCCGATCCTTCTTTTCAGCCGATTTTATGTTAGTCTGGATCAGACCCCTTGATCCTACAGACCTTTACAGACTTCTTCATCTATAGAGCTACCTTAACTCTCCATGCATATCTTTGTGCGGATTTTGCTAAAGTATGTGCGGATATTGCAAACCCAGCCCATACCACCCTATTTAAAGCCTGCCCCCAGCCAGTTTTCTTAACTTCCTACTCACGGAGTAGTGCCACGTAGTGTGAATCAGATCCTTTCTTATTATTCTTATTATTCTTATTTCTTATTATTCTAAGAAATGCCAGAAGTTCTATTCTTCAGCAGCGATTACTAATTGCTAACCAATGGTGTGGCATCATTGCATGGCAACCTGTTCTACCATCTGTAGCTGATATGGGGTGGAAGTATAACGGAGATGCTGCTGCCAGTAATCTGACCTTGATATCTGTACCAAAAGGCATCAAGGTTTGGAATTATTAAGCAACACAATAGCTCTGCCGTCCTAAAGAAAGTTAAATTCCTTTGGTATTATATTATATTGTTTATCTCTGTGGCAGTGGTGACCTAGCATCAGCTCTGTGAATTACAATCACTGCTTATATTTAACTTCCCTTAGAGGCTATTGATATGTGAACATTTTTTTTGCTGTTTTAGGATAACAGGGTTTGAGAGTAAGGGTAAAATTGGTCCAAGTGTAGACTTCAGCAAAACCCTGTTATAATTTAAGGGTGCAGTGTTATTCTTTGGCATGCAGGAAAAATACTTTGCTTTTGTACATGGAACTAAGGCCCGTATTCAGACTTGCGTTTTCTGTGCCTGTCCGTCCGTAAATAAGCGTTTGTAGTTACTGGGCATGCGTAGTAATTTTTGTACGCTATTTATGTAGCGTTTCACTATGTAGCAAAACGCTACGTAAATAGCGTACAAAAATTAGCTAACTTAGTAGCTTTTTTTGGATATGTCATCTCGAGGTCAGGTCTTCAGATGAATCCATCTAAATTGGCCATTTACGATTGGTCCCTACTCATTTAAAACAATTGTGTGAAATTCTGTACAGAATGTCCTATTCTCGGTAACCATAGAAGCACTGGATTTAGGCTGTGATCCAAATTTTTAAAAAATCTTGTAACAAACCCAAAGTCATGAGCATTTTATAAGAGATTTAATAGAGGCATTCAACATTCTTCAGCAGCTGTAGTACTGGTATGGCAGTGCGTTAATGTCTTGTTATATTTTGGAGGCGTATTCCATTGTTATTTTCCATTATACTGTACCTCTTTTGTTGGTGGTCTGTAGCTGAGCAATTATAGGCAAGGGATTCATTTTTCATTTCATGACTCTTTAATCTATTTTTTTTTTATTAAGCCTGATTTTTTTTACTTTACTGCAGAGTTTTGACACATTTGATCAAGATGTTTTATTGTTCCAAGTTACAACCTCCTTGGTACACTTTAAAACAACTATACAAGTCAGCAATTTAACTTGTTCAAGTTTTCTTTCCTTTTATTGGTGTTAATATCTCATTTATAGAGACTAGAGCAATAACATTGTCTGCTTTTGGTCATAATGAGCAATTATCTATAGCCCAAAATTAAGAGATGCACTTATTCAACTATAAAGATAGTTTATTTTGTAAAGAATCAATAAACAAAATAGTATACTACCCATCTGGCTTTAATACCAAGAGTCCAGACTCATTGATCCTCTCTATAAGCCGGGGTAGACAATATTATTCAAGCTGGAAACCATCTTTGAAACTTTTCTCTTGTTCCAAAGCTGTGCTGATCTTAGTGTAAATTCTTCCATTCTGGACTTTATCCTCTGAGATGGTCAGTGTAAGTGTCCACAGGACTACTTTTCTTTTTTTTCTTTAGACCATTGGCCAATAATGCATGAAAACAAAGTTATCTAGCTTTAGTAAATTGAGCCCATAGTGGTGTTGTCCTACAAAAACCCTGAATACAGGTATGTCATACTATGAGATTTGTGTCAATCTCAGTGTAGACTTGTAGCCGCAGTTCCCAAGAACTGAGAAAGAGCTTGATCCAGGCAATATTATTTTGCTTTACTGTTTGACTGGTTAGCCATAAGACCCAAACTAGGCCTTAGGAATTCTATTCCTACTCCATGGGCCAGAGTTACTAAGCTGGGTTTGGAAAAGTGGAGATGTTGCCTATAGCAACCAATCAGATTCTAGCTCTTACTTTCCTATTACTTTCCTATGCTGTGGGCAACATCTCCACTTTTTCAAACCCGAAGCTTAGTAAATCTGGCCCCATGAGTCAAGAATACTTGAAAGATAACTTATCAATACACATTTCTGACATTTAGGACATGTATAACGGAAAACTTGGACATAGTAGTGTCACTAAACCCGTGCTTGGCAAAATATATACAGAACAATATACTATGTCACAGTCCGACATTTAAAAAATCACTGTAAAGGCTGGTGCTGTTTAGTCTCAGAGCAGCTGTGTAAGGCAGCGTGCACACAAATGTTAATTAATTCCATTTCTTAGCTCTACATTTTTGACAGCTGAACAGGAGAGATACAGAAGATCATTGATCTCTATGGAGAGATGCTGGTATAGTGCACATGCCTGCCCTCCCAAAGCACTGTGCATTGAGCCAGTATAGCTCCACAGAGGCAAGTGATCCCTATGCAAGCTAATGAATGTCTTTGTACACAAGTAATTACAGAGTAAAGTAGCTCTTTCATGCTGAAATTTGAACCAGGAAGTCTCTTTGTTACAAAACTCTGTCACTGCTTAGTATTCTTACTATATGTCCTCTTAATACCCTCCTTTGGCATAGTATGAAGAAAACAAATGATATCATATGATATCTCATCCCAGTTTGTCCTGGAACAGGCACATAAAATGGTGCTCATTATGCTTATAGCGAGTGGCTCACTCTTTCTCCATCACTCCCTTCTTCCCACTAGCTCTTTTATCTAAAGTGAATTAAGGGTATAGCAGCGGTCATCATTAGCATGGTCACAATGTTTAGAATGCTAACTGAGTTCATTAGTATGCTAAATAAACCCAATGAGCATGCAACTTACCCAAATAACTGACTGAAGCACACACTTTCAAATACTACTGTATTATCCTTGTCTATTTATTAGTGATTACTGGACTACTCTAAACCAAGGACAGGTCATTATAGGGGTGATTTGGCTATCTTAACGTAAAACTAGCTATGCTGCTATTGATTACACAGTATTAACTTCTAAATATTCACATCTATGTGTCCCAATTTGAGTATTTTTATTTGCTTCTTATTTGTAAATATAATAAAAGTGATGGGACTAAAACAAAGTTGCGGTGTACACCTTTTTTTTTTTATGTAAACACAGTAATTTTTGGCTCAGCGCATGTTCACAATGGGAGCGAGCACTAAAGACGATCATAGTTTTAAAACATTTAAAAAAATATGTGAGACACTTTATAAAACATATACCCAAAGTACAATCTTATTGTCATGTAAATCAAGAAGTATAAGATAAAGTTGGTAATAGCTATTGGTAAAGGAAGAAAAATGTTATGAACAATAAAGACCATTTTAAGAATTTTATACATTTTCTCACATTGCTACAGTATTTAATTATTGCCTTATTATAAAACATTTTTCAGTATACTGCTGCTAAATGTTGTCATTCCAAAGATACTCTAAATAGATCAAAAGAGCATTTTTGTACTGTCATTTTTCTCTCTTTACCAATAACTATTACTGCATCTTTTTTATCAAACTTGCAGCTGGCGACTGGTGGATAGCAGATGCAATGGCATCTCGAGGCCAGCTAGCTGCTTGATTTATGGCAAACCAGTGTGTGCTGAGGGGCTGTGCTGACATACCATCAGGGAAACACAGCATCTCTCTGTGCAGCACCTGAGCATGAACCAGCCCTGGAATTGGTGCACCCTAGGGTGCCACAGTGCACATATTGGGAACTTCTGGTTTAAAATGTTCAGTATTTTGGCTCATCACTTTCTCTTTGTGCAAAATAAATAAATGTGTACCCAGTTCAACATAGTTTGTCAAGGAGCAGACTCGTACCTGTTTCACTCTTAAAATGTATTATCATACAATATATTTGTTACTATTTGTGCTCATGTGCAATTTGTTTAATGAAATGTACAATATGTTAACATAGTTAATATAGTATGTTAACTACCAAAAATGTTTTATATATAGGGCAGCATGGTGGCTCAAGTTTTTGGCACTTCTGCTTTACAACACTGAGCTTTTCAGTTTGATTCCTGGGCAAGGTCTTATCTGTGTGGAATTTGTATGTTCTCCCTATGTCTGCGTGGGCTTCCTCTGGGTAGGCGTTCCAGTTTCCTCCCACACTCAATACTTGTAGGTTAATTGCCTGCTGACAAAATTAACGATGTGAATAAGAAAAAAGAGAAAGTTTATGATATAGCCTGTAATGGTATTTTTTTTATTCAGTAATAACATTTTCACATATTTCTTATACAAGTACTATGACTGTCGAGAAAATGTGAAACTTTGTGTAGAATTGGTCATTTTTGGTGGATTTTACTGCATTTATATAATGACTTAAATTTATATGATAAATATTCAGATATATTTGGTAAAATTGTTCTCAAATTGCTCTTAAACTAAACATTCTGTTGGTCTTTAGTAACTATGGGTAGCTTTAAGATACAAGTCTTGAAATAATGTAAAAGCTACTCTTCTTAAGACGTATCATAAATATGTTGTATTACAAGCTTTTTCTACTGCAATACTGCTATGCAACTTATTGTTTATTTCAGTTTAATGTAATGAATACATGCACTAACATATTGTTATATTTTTCCTTTGCAGTCTGTTCCCAGTTTTCAAGAGGAGTCTTTGCTATTTTTGGATTTTATGATAAGAAGTCTGTAAATACTATCACATCATTTTGCGGAACTCTTCATGTCTCCTTCATAACCCCAAGCTTTCCAACAGATGGCACACATCCATTTGTTATTCAAATGAGGCCGGACCTCAAAGGAGCGCTTCTTAGTTTGATTGAATACTATCAGTGGGATAAATTTGCATATCTTTATGACAGTGATAGAGGTAAGTTTCAATCTGTTTTACTATTAAACAAAAAGAAACAAAAGAAACATTACATTTAGTAAAGTAAAAAACTGTAAACAACATATTTTTAGTTAAGCCATGGTGAAAGATAGTATTAGTACTGAAAATAAATAAATAGGAACATGTCTTTAATATCTTCTTATTTAAAAAAGTGTGTTAAAACTGCACTATTAAAACAAAAAAACTAAATAATCTACAAAAATATATTTTAACAAAAATGTCAAAATCTGCAGTGTAGCATTATAATAATTAATCACTATGTAAAATAGATATTGTTGGATGTAGAAAAAAAATGGGTTTAAGATCTATTAAACTTCATTACAAACAAAAGAAAATCAATATAAAAGCCTAAAAAAAGATATTTACCTATTTATGTCATATGCCTTTTGATAATTAAAGAGAGTAACTTGAATCAAATCACAAAAACATCACAAGTTTAACATATGGTTGGGGTATAATAGTGATTTTATGCTGAAAATGTCACTTACATAGTTGAAGAAGTAGTGAAAAACAATTTTGTACAAATAATATACATAAAGAGAAAACACACATACAGAAACAAAACGAAGGCAATAAATTCCTGTTAACTATAGTAACATATAGCTAAATATAATATAATAACATAACAAAATGGAAATAAAATACAATATTCGTAAACATGTTTTCCAAGATCTGTACTTCATCAAGTTAAAATAAGAAGTCTAAACATTAATGAAATAGATTTTCTAAAAGGTAACGTTTGATAGAAATATTTTTTTCTATTTAGCTTTCATAATATGTAAAATTACTAGTGCGATAACTATTCGCTTCCTCCCAAATGTGTGATTAAAGTGTTATAAAACAATATGGCTGACAGAGGGCTGTGTTCTCATCAAAATATAATTACCTCTTTTTCTCTTGAAAATTACATTATGTTTAATATATACATTTTCAGCTCTTATGTGAGACTGCAGAGATTTTGCTCTGCTTTATAATGCAAGAGTTTAAAATAAAAGGTAATAACCATTTTAATGGGTAAGAGAAGTTAATGGAACTAGTAATATTGGGTACAAAACAGGCCCGATTCAATTAGCTTTGCACTGGCGTATTTTGCGGTGCAAAGCTAATTTTTTGGGGGCGACTTTTATAGAGGTGCGCATAAAAATTCACCCATTTTTCATACCGTATATGATGGGAAAAAGCGCTGCACGTACTTTTTCCCATTGTTGCTGCTTATTGAATCGGCCCAAAAGTCTCCCTAGTGATAATATTTAGGATTGGTCGCACAAAAGTTGAGTACAATCTTGCAATATGTTCACCGAAATGCATAGTCTAAGAAGAGCTGACCCAGCAGTTAATTTGCTGATCGTCTTGATTATCTTTTGGGACTGCATCCTAACTTCCTCTCATTTCCATGACTTGGATCCGTGCTACCCAATCAAAGTTCATTGTACCCTATCCAGATGTAACAGATATTACACTTCTGACTTAGGCTCCAGGTTCTTCTCTCTAGTGGGACTTACATAAAAACATAGAAAGAGCCCACAGCCCACCCAGTCTGCCAAGTTGTTGTTTTTAAACTATACTGACCCTAGACCCTGTTGGAAATTGTTCTATTGTGTTAGTCTCAACCACCTCAGATGGGAGGCTATTCCACTTATCAACTACCCTTATTTCTGCACATTTCCTTTAAACCTACCACCCTCCAGGTTCTACACATGCCCTTGTAAAGTAATAATATCTTAATTTGAAAACGTTTCACCCTCCTTTATATATTACAAATCAGCTATCATATCCCCTATCCCTACTCTGCTCCAAGCTATGCATGCACTATTTTAGTTTCCATTCTTTATACAATCTCTAATGTGTTTATGTTCTTCTGGAGATATGGCCTCCAGAACGGAGCACAATATCCCATGTGAGGCTGTACCGGTGACCTATAAAGGGGCTTGACTAATTCTCTCTTTCTGCTACTAATTTCTCTTTCTTTGCAAGCATCTGACTTGCATTTCACATTTCTTAGTTACATTGCTTGGCTACCTTTAAGTCACATGAAATAATGACTACTAGATCGCTTTCCTCCTCAGTAGTTTCTATTGTAGTGCTGTTAATGATATATTGAACTTTTGATCCCCAAGAACATGATTTTGTATTATTTGGCTTTGAACTGTACTTGCCACACTCTTGTCCTTGCATGTAGCCTACTTAGATCATCATTCATATTGTTTACCCCTCCTGGTACTGTATGTCTTCCCATTTACATATCTTTGTCACTGTCACTGCTCTATCCATTTTACATTTGCAAGAATCAAAATACTTTATGTAGGCTATCAGAAGTTTGATAATGACCATGCTGATGTGTGGATACTGCGGACATGCAGTGGCTGATCCTTATGCACCCATCATCTGATCATAAATGTCCACGGTGTAGGAAACTAAATTGAAACCTAAATGTAGATTGCATGTGATTTTTCTAGAAACCATATCAAATAATAATAAAGGCATTAAAGTGACTCTCTCCCTAAGATTTGCAGTAAACAGTAGTCTAAATAGACTTCTTCTTATTATTATTATATATATATGGTTTATGGATACCCATGGTTGCCGACTTTTTAAAGCTTCCCTCCGGGAGATCGCAGATGGAAGCCATAGATTTCTGAAAGGGGGCGGGCTTAAAGATAACTCCGCTCCTGTCAATCGTTACTGTAATCTCTTGTGTTCCAGAGATGGGCATGGCTTGATGACATCATCAAGTCCTGCCAATCCCTAGTAACTCTAGGGATTACAATAGATATTGTCAGGGGGTCTGGAGATTTGCCGGCTCTCCTGGGATACACAAGAGTCGGCAACCCTATGGATACCTTAATGCATTAATCTTATAAATAGGTTGTAACATATCAGAAATGATATATCTCCCACTTTGTTTCCCCTTGTTCTGGGCAACCCTTTTAGTATACTGCAGGTAGCTTAAGACTTCTTTGATTGGATAGATTAATACTTTTCAGCTCTGGCTGATGTGTAGTGTGTTGAAATCATTGTTTATTTGACCAACTGCAGGATTACTTCACAACATTTACCTCAGTCCATCTCTCTGCATTATAAACCAGCCCAGGGCTGGTGGAGGAGATCTGGAGGAATCAAACAGAAGCATGGCTGCTATTACAAAAGGCCCACATTTTCTTAAGGATATGTGGAACACCCCTGTACACTAGCTCTCAGCACATTGACTTGAACACAGGTAGATAAGATCAACTGCATACACTTTTTGTACCGTATTCACACGTAATTTAGGTTTTTAATTATACGCAAAAAATAGCAAATGGACTCCCCTGATACTCCCATGGTTTTCAGCTTCTTAACCAACTTACGAATGCAAAACTAACAATAAGTAACAATGTTGTATACAATATAGTGGCAGGCAGCTTAAGTGTGATGAATTCACTGGGAGTGTATAGAAGGTACGCACGCGTAAATATGCTACGCGAGTAAACGTACAGCAAACATAGTTCTGGATCTACCCCAATTGTCTGTATATGGAGGAGAGTTTGAGTGCCATATAATAATCCTTTTATTCATGTAATTGGTATAATTCGTGGACCTTATATTTTTATTAGTGTAGAGAGATTGGAGGTTACACTATATATTTCTTGCTCATTTGTTTAGGGTGGTAGACCCCCTTTTTTACCTCCAAAACTCAGCTGCTAAAATCAATCAGCGCAGGATCTCCCACTTATTATTTTATTTTAACTTACGAATGCATAAGGCTACCTTATCTTTAGATTTGTAGTTGTGTGCATAGGACGACTAATTAAGAACGTTTTTGCCTAACTGCGTTCAGATTTCCTCATATAAATGCCTCCCTCCACCCAATCTTCTTATATTTGTTCTTAAGTTTTCCCGGCATGCCCCTTCATTCTAAAGTCATTACGAACCTTGAGGAAATAGGTTCATAATGGTGGTTCAGAGCCATCCCGTTCTTAAGTCCTATATAAATGGAGTATATTAAGGTAGTACGCAGGCGCAGCATATCCCTTCTTAAATATACGTACGTAAATAGCAGCATTTTCTTAACTGTGAATCAAGTCCTTTATGTTTAAATGATTTGTTATAATTTAATAATATAATAAAATAGTTAATTTAAATTACATTAAAAAAACATGTATAAATTGCTGCATTACACCTCTTAGCCTTTACATATTCAATACATACTCATTCTCTGTACTACCTATTCAGAGATCCTACTCGCAGAACTCTGGATATTGTGCGTGCACTTACACAACTTTCCTTGTTATGTTAAAACTGGATTCGGTCCAGTGCCGCGTTTGGACCTGATCCAAAGATCTGATTGAAATGAGAATGCACTTACCATTACAGGATAAGTAGGGATTCACATTATACAGTATATAGAATTTGAATACCATACTCATAACGTTGGTGAAGGGGGAGCAGCTGCTATAAGTCAGGAGAAGAGGGGGGCCTATGGCAACTCCCCCTTCCTGCACCCTAAGCAAGGTGTTAGAGACTGGCAGTTTAAGATTGTGCTTAACACACTATGTATGAGTGCTGAGTGCTATTTATATACATATTACTAGGAGGTCCCAGCTCTTAACTGCTGGCAATGTATTTAGTGGTTAGCACTCATATACGGACTGCTGAGTACTGTCCTAAGCTGAGAGCGTCTGACAGCTGTATTATACATGCCAGACTGGAACCTGGACCCTGTCAATCCAGACTCCGGACCTCATCTTGCTATGGGGCTTAGCTTGTCAACTTCCTGGACCAGATTCACAGCAACTTCTTAGGTGCGGATTTTTAGGCACGGAGCCACTACGCATGCGTAGTTATATAGACATGATGAATGAAGGGAAAAGTTTCACTTGCTTTTTATAAAAAGATATTAAAACAAATCTTTAGAGCCGTGATTTCAATTTAAGATACCTTTTTTTCTCAGCACTTTGGACACTGATTATGTTCACCAATTTTGATATAGTTTTGTTTACAGTAATACCCTTTAAATAAATCTAGATTTATCTTAAATGTCACGCAACACTTGGTTAGATTTTATCCATCCCTAATGTTGGGCTCTATTCTCATTATCGGATTAATCACTTAGCTCAGGGGTGGCTAGACTTTTGGACTTAGGGATCTACTCTAAATTTAAAAAATCTTTTGAGATCTACCATAGTCCAAAATAATCATAATGCAATACTTTTTAGGGGGCTATGAGCCAATGAACACATAAAATAAACTAAACAAACTATAATAGCCAGACTCCATGTCTGCCCCTTGTAATGTCCAGCCTCTATGTCTGCCCCTTACTATGGTCAGTCTCCATGTCTGCCCCTTATAATGTCCAGCCTCCATGTCTGCCCCTTATAATGTCCAGCCTCCATGTCTGCCCCTTGTCATGTCTAGCCCCCATGTCTGCCCCTTTTAATGTCCAGCCTCCATGTCTGCCCCTTGTAATGTCTAGCCACCATGTCTGCCCCTTATAATGTCCAGCCCATATGTCTGCCTCTTACTATGGTCAGCCTCCATGTCTGCCCCTTATAATGTCCAGCCTCCATGTCTGCCTCTTTATTATTTGTCCAGTCTCCATGTGTGCACCTTATAATGTCCAGCCTCCATGTGTGCCCCATATAATGTCCAGCCTCCATGTGTGCCCCATATAATGTCCAGCCTCCATGTGTGCCCCTTATAATGTCTAGCCTTTATGTGTGCCCCTTATAATGTCCAGCCTCCATGTCTGCCCCTTATGTCCAGCCTCCATGTGTTCCCCTTATATCCAGCATCCATGTGTGCCCCTTATATGCAGCCTCCATGTCTGCACCTTATGTCCATTCTCCATGTCTGCCCCTTATATCCAGCCTCCATTGTCTGCCCCTTATGTCCATCCTCCATTGTCTGCCCCTTATATCCAGCCTCCATGTCCGCCCCTTATGTCCAGCCTCCATTATCTGCCCCTTATGTCCAGCCTCCATTGTCTGCCCTTATATCCAGCCTCCATTGTCTGCCCCTTATGTCCAGCCTCCATTGTCTGCCCCTCATGTCCAACCTTCATTGTCTGCCCCTTATTTCTAGCCTCTTCTCTTACTTACCTTTGATGATTTCTCCCTTCCTCCGCAGCGCTCCCTCTCTCTGTCAGTCCCACACTGTCTCTCCCGGTCACGTGCTGCGGTAGTGGTAATACAGTGCTCCTATGGGAGCCCTGTGGAACCAAATCTGTTTGTAGAATGGCAGTGACCACATAGTTTCGGTCACTGCCTTTCACAGTAACAGGTTTTGTCCTACAGGGCTTCCATAGGAGCCCTGTATTACCTGTACTGTGCAGTGTAAAGCCCTGCCGCATATACAGCGGCACGGGCTTTACAAAAAAACAAAAAACACAACTTTTTCCAGAGAGTCTGATCTCTTGGGACAAGTTGTGAGATGGTAATTGGGACACTTGGGAGGCGCAATCGACTGGTCACCTGGCCGCGGTAGACCAGTCAATCTCGATCGACTGTTTGGCCACCCCTGACTTAGCTTATGTATATATAGTAATTTATTTTGGATCTTCTCACACATACTGAGAAACACACTTTTCTTGTTTTATTCGTTTATTTGTTTATTAGTATATTAGTATATTCATTTGTCGGGGTTTCCTTTACAATATGTGTGGTAAACATTGCAAACATTCTCTCTGTTCTTTTTTGTTGACATTATTTTATTTTTATTTTCATCTTATTTTACTTGTTCTGTGTGAAGTAGTTATAAATGACATTTACCCATCTTAACCTATAATAAACTTTCTCTTATTCCCAGAGAAGGAATAATGATGAAGAACCTGATTGGCAGGCTTTGATTCAAAATGAGGGTATAAAAACACGGTCAGGTACCTGTCAAACATGCGTCGGCAGACTGGCTGCTGTTCATACATACATTTTCAGACTAGCTTAGTGATCAGTTAGGCACTGACCAGTCCGTTAGTTGTGAAGACTGGCACTTTATTATTCAGAGTGCCAGCACCCACTGTTCATTTGGCAGGGGAGATGGAGAGCAAATACTCTTAGGGCACAACAGCGCTATAAGGGAATCAACATACCCGCCTGCTCCCTTGTAGTGGAGGGCATATAATAGTGTTTTGATGGAGCGCTGACAGCACAAATACTGAATGATCTAATCTGTTAGTCCCATTTCTGTGTGAATAGATACTTGATACCTGTAAGTGTGTACAGCACTGTTTACTATTATAGACTCACAACTTCTTTACTCTTGGCAACTTCTCCACCCCGACAATCGAGACTACAGGTACTTTTCACATTCTGCCTCTACGTACACGAGACTGGATTATTTGTTTTTAGACCATCATCCCTCCACCTCCTTCCATAGGCCCCCAGACTTGGTCAGACCATTCCCCAGTCTTTGCCACCTTAATCCCCCTAAAACCCAGCCCATGGAGTGTGGACTTGGAGGTTTAATGAAAGACTCCTGCAGGACCCTTATTGTAAGATTCAGTTAGAAAATACACTGGAAGAGTATATATTAGACAACGACACCGGGGCCACCTCTCAGGTCACATTCTGGAAAGCGCTTAAATGTGTACTTCGGGGCTGATGTATACAATTGGGATCATACCTCAAACAACAGAAGGAGGCCATTCGCTCTCGTCTGCTTACCAAATTTATCACTCTGGAGACACAACACAAATCCACACTTTCTCCCTCCACTCTTCAAGAACTGACTGCTACTAGGGCTGAACCTAATCGCCTACTTGACAAAAGGAAAAGTTTTGCGTTCCATAAATGCAGAAATAGATTCTTTCAATGGGGCAACCGGCCAGGCCGAATGCGTGCTAGAGCTCTATGGGCTCAACGGTCGCTGACTCACATGCAAACCATTCAAGACCCCCAGTGTAGGAAAGTCCATCTCAGTAGTGACATAGCATCAATTTTCCACGCTTACTACTCCAAACTTTATAATAAACCAACACCCACCATGACAGCCCACTTTCCGACTGACAGACCCGCATATTTCAATGTCTTGTTGACTGTCAATTTCTCGAGACAACCGCGAAGCCTTAAATTCACCCTTTACCTTATTGGAACTTGAGGCAGCACTTAAATCCTCCCCGGCCGGCAAAAGTCCTGGACCTGACGGCTTCACAACCGATTTTTATAAAGTTTTCCTCGACAAACTCCTCCTTATTATGCTGCGAGCCATTAACACAGTCTCAGATTCCACCCCTTTGTCTTCCCAATCTCTAGAGGCCCACATCACCTTGATCCCGAAGGAAGGGAAAGACCCAAACCGATGCGAAAGCTACCGTCCCATCTTGCTCCTAAACATTGATTTAAAGCTTTTCGCTAAGTTGTTATCCAATAGGCTACAACATTTCCTGCCCACCCTTGTCCACACTGACCAAGTGGGCTTTGTCCCGGGCCGTGAGGCCAGGGATAACTCCACGAAAGCTAATTCATTGGGCTGACTGTCAGAAAACTCCACTGGCCATTTTATCCACTGACGCTGAAAAAGCTTTGACTGGGTGGCTTGGGATTTTATGCGAAGGGTCTTGCTTCGCATGGGTCTGGGTTCCCCTTTTGGTATGGCTCTGTATACCTCCCCGAGCGCGAGACTTAAGATTAACGGCACCCTTTCAGACTCGTTTACCATCACAAATGAGACTCTCCAGGGTTGTCCGCTCTACACTCTCAAGTTTGTCCTGTGCATTGAGGCAGTAGCTAGGACTATTCACTCCCATCCAAATTTGGGTTGCTTTCCAACTTCAAGATTAATTGTTCGAAATCAGAAGCCCTGGGTCTACACATTAACGATACTGGCATAGCCGCCCTTGGTCGAAGTTTCACATTTTCCTGGCGACCCTCCCATATCCGCTACCTAGGGGTTAACATCACAAAAGATTGCAATCGTCTCTTCCCTCCTTTACTGGAGGTAATTAAAAAGGACCTTGTTACTTGGTCTGCCAACAAGCTCTCTTGGCTAGGTAGGATAAATGTTCTGAAAGTGAACGTCCTCCCCAGATTTCTCTATGTCCTCCAAGCGTTACCTACACATATACCCACCTCATTCTTTAAATCTGCACAAGATTTCATGGTAAAATTCATCTGGGGTGGGAGTAGACCCCGATTCCGGAGCAATGTTCTGTTCCGTTTGAAGAGCTCGGGCGGTCTCCAAGCCCGTCAGCTTATCATCACGCAATACACCTCCAGAAGATCATAGAAGGGTCACCCCCCCCTCCCTACGGAAACAATGGACGTCCCTTGAGGACTGTTTCTTCCGGACACCTCTGCGGTTCCTACCATGGCTCCCCACCTTTAATATTCTGACTCGTCCTACTATCACGCCGACCTTGGAGGTTTGGAAACGAGCTCGCCGGAAAGACACAATTTCCTCCCAACGCTCATCTTTAACACCTTTGTGCTACAACCTGGACGTCCCCCCAGAATTAGACCCCCATAATCTAGCAGATTGGACGGCAGTTGGGCTTTCCTGCATTCACCACTTATTACATAATGGCTACCTCCTTGCGTTTTCCGAGCTCCAAACCAAACACTCCCTCCTACCCTCCTCAATCTGGTCCTAATTGCTAATTCGCCACTACTTTTATCTACTAAGCATTCCATGCATATGAAGAGGGAGTTTACTGCATTTGAGGCGCTCTGTACCCAAACCCACCCCCCGAGACACACAATATCTACCATCTATAAATTACTACTTAAAGATCTCTACCCCAGCCCTCCTCGATTTACGGAGTCTTGGGAACGAGATTTAACTAATCCTCCATCACTAGACGAGTGGTCACGGATATTTTAAATTACCCATGCATGCACTTGCAGCCTCTCGGTGGTTGAAACCCAGCTTAAGATCCTGACGAGATGGTACAGGACGCCTCAAATACTCCACACATTTCTCCATCAGGTCTTCCCCCTCTGCTGGTGCTGTAACCTAGCAATAGGCTCCATCGCGCATATCTGGTGGAGCTGCACGAAACTTACCCCCTTTTGGGACCAGATCTTTGAGACAACACGCAAGGTGGTGAGCCCAGACATCCCACTGACCCCAAATTTTGGTTGCTTTCACTTCCCCCTGGACCTATTGCTTCCCTCAAACACTCCCTACTCTTACATTTCAGTAATGCTGCCAGAGCCATCATTCCAGTTCATTGGAGATCCACCACCATCCCCTCAATCTCCGAATGGGTCAAAAGAGTAGAGTATATAGGTCCATGGATGAAATTATTCTGTCCGCTATGGACAAATTCACGGAATACCAAACCATGTGGCTACCGTGGATCATGTTTCTCGACTCATCCACTCTAGCTAATCCATTGTAAGTTTTCGGTCTACCGCTCCTCCCATGCCCTGGTCAGCGCTAATTCACATTCAAGCAATTTGAAACTTACATCTGGCCTACATCTCTCCTTTTCCCCCGTTCCTTCTTCTATCCCATTTCCCCTTCTCCACCTCTTCTTTTGTTGAATTATCAATATGTTATGCAGATCGTTTGTTTTTTATAATGTTTTATGCAAGTAAACATGTAGGATTTTGCTGGTTCCAAGCTATGTATCGTCAACAAAGTATATATGTGCCGCCACCACATGCTTGTTATAGTCTGTACCTATGCTTTTCATAAATAAAGAATTTATACTAATGTCGCTCACAATGTCTCCTGAATGGTGTGTTCTTTCAACTTACAGTTTTATTACTTTAGGTTTTAAAATCTATCTCCAACCCTTTTATGAAATAAACTTAAAAAGACTGTGGAACTTCCAGACTCATACATAAAAATTATGGGAAAACCTCAAGTTTTAAGAGCAATCCAGATGCCAATGTAAGTGTGTCTAGATTTGTACGCAAGTGAGGTAGTTTATGGACAGCCAAATAACAGTCAAGCACAATGCAGATACATCATCTCTCCCGACAGGGTTAGTTCTCTATAATGTTTAATATGCCTCCTGTGAGTATTTTATAAATGTGAATGTTCAAAGAACATTCATATTTATCATTTTATTTATCAAGTGATAATTAAAATTACTTTTAAATGAATTTCATTTAAATAAACAAGCTTCATCTGAGCTACCCATGTTGTTAACACATTGCATATGCAACCTGTAGCGTTGAATTTATAAGGTTAAATGTTAACAAAATTGTCCCAGATCCAGAGCAACGCTTCTGTGCGAATTTACACCTGGCGGACACGTAAAATCGCGATTTTGTATGTACTGCGCTTGCGCATGACAGATGATACGCTACGTAACGTAACTCTGAGCGTATTGGCCATTCATGTATTAGTTGCGTACATTTAAAGTGTACAGTATGGGCATGCTTAGCTGCGTAAGTTCGTGTTGCCCATCCCTACGTGTGCGGACGATAGCGATTACGTGGCCAAAAGTTAAGGTAGGGTTTGAAAACCGGAAATCAGTCAAAGTACGTACATTCAAGGGGTGTGCCTAGGGGAGTGTATAGAAGGTACGCACGCGTAAATACGCTATGCTAGTAAACGAATTGCAAGCAGAGTTCTGGATATACCCCATTGTCCTTAATAGGCTGTTATAGGCGTGAGATCGTCTGCAGCTTCCTGGAATTAAACATGCCTTGTGGCTGGTGCAAATATTTGGCCATTAACTCTGTGCACATTGATAACTTGATTGATTGATAAATTGATTGATTGAGTCTGGATTGTTCTTATTGGTGGGAAGTTGGGAACACACCATTATTTTGTTGCAAAAAGAGGGTACGATAGCCTACTGAGGCTGTACCTATTGAAAGGCTGAGAGAAATGTCTATAGCTATGCTAAGGTCAAAACTGGTTAAATGACCAGTTATATAAAGTAATAGCTATTTATATGGAAGTTAGGATTTTATATGTATTATAGTGTAGTAGCACAATAGTGGCAGAGGTTGATAATGTGGAGGTTAATTCAAAATAGTGAGTCAGAAAGTGCATAACCAAGTTATTGGTTTATTAGAAGAGCATGAACGATGGTTTCTATAACGGTATAACAGTCTTCACAGGATGACAGGATAACAGATAATGCAGGATATCTTATACAGCAGTATATAGTAATAATATTAGCAGGTTTTACAAAGAAGGCAGATTCGCCATCTCTGATGTAAATACACAGAGACGTAGTTACACTAGTAATTATAATTGCTGTAAAAATGGAAGGAATGATGCTGAGATGTTGAGCAGTGCCTTATATAGTCTGCATAACAGCAGAGCCAGAGGCAAAAAGGAAAAATGACTCCCCCAACCTTGAATTAATAACCAGTTTAACCTTAAAAATGAACTTACTGGCACCCACTTTGACTTTGCGCCTGGTGTGACTCCACCTGTCGCACACTCCTAGTTACGGCCCTGCTTAACGGTGCCAACTGGGTGCACATGTGCAGTACAGCAGTCTCACGCTGATTTTGCTAACTGCACCCATTCAGTGGAGACAGCTTATAGCTCATGCATCTTTATATTGTACATTCAATGCATTAGTTCACCTTCCTTCCCCTCTTTTTAAATGCTGAATTTGTGAGCTTGTCTGACCTGGGCACAGTGATAGACTGCACTATTGGCCATACATCCCAGCTGGATCAGGTCCTGTGTGTACAACAGGTGTGATGTTTATTGTTATTGCATACATGACAACATTTTGAATATAGCTGGTACTTATAGCAATTTAAATTGATATGTCCTACATCCATATTTAAGGTGTAAATTAGGCTATAAAATATGTCAGTGGCAGATAGACAGCAACACATATTTTTAGTAAGACAACAAAGGCTAATTAAGATGCAGAAAACTGCAAATTGTAGCCTGCTTGTAAATCTGCTTTAGCAGACTGGCAAATCTCCTAATTAAAAGCTCTAAAAATAGTACTGCATCCATCACATATACATTTCTATTAAGTAGGCTAGAAATATGTGTAAAAATAAAGATAATGATTTTGGGATTAAGTTCTAACTAGCGGCATAAATAGAAATGTGAAGGACTCAAAGATTTTAGATAGGGCATCTCTAGTGTTACCAGTTTGGATGCTTGCCTCTGTTCATACATCCTGCTTCCTTGCAATACACCTCAGAATCTATAAATGAATAAAGTCTTATCAAAACAGTTAAGTATGGAATAAGAAATTATCATTTTTAGTTCTGTTTTAGGCAAAATAAAATTATTGGTATTGCTGGAAAAATATTTTCCAATGTCCACAAGATGCAGTAGAATCTTACCTGCACTTTAATGCTTCTTAAACAGAAATGACAGCTCAAAAATCTTTGCAGTGCTGCCGCCATCAGTGGTCTGGGCAATGCAGCAATGCGCTACTATTCGCAAAAAATCATAAAAAGATATTAAAATGTAAAAAATAATCAATATAATGTTATGTCATTGTTTTGTAAAACTTGTATTATTCTTTCATTTGACAGATTAATGTGTGTCAGTGGTGGGGCAGGTCTGTAAGGCTGTGTAGAGGGGTTCTACTAAATCTCAGCTCTGAGCTGGTGCAGGATTTCTGCAGAGAGTGTACAGAAACATGGCTGCTAATCATTTCACATCTGTGCGGAAACATCCAGAAGATGTAGTTGAACACCCCTTTCCACTTGCGGCCACACACCGATTCAAACAGATGTAAACACGTTCTATCAGCCCTCTTATGAATGTTTTTTTAGGCTTTCACACTTACTGCACATGGCATTGCAAAAAATTGCTGTGATTAAATCAGGGTTGCCGAATCCCGGGAGAGTCGGCAAAGCTCCCACAAGCCCGACCAGCCATCAATTACTACTGTAATCCCTAGCGTTACTAGGGATGTGCGGGGCTTGATGATGTCATCAAGCCCCGTGTATCCCCTGAAACGCTAGAGAATACAGGAGTGATTGACAGGGGATGGGGCTTAATGCCGCAATTTGCATAATTCGCGTAATTAAGCCCCGTCCCCTTGCAGAAATCTATGGCTTCCATCCGGGAGAACTAAAAAAGTCGGCAATCTTGGCTTAAATCTAAAAAAATGTGTAAGATGTAACCCTGGATCAGGTGTGTCTGTTTTTTAGTTCTACATAGAGAAAACAATCATAATGGGGCTGATCAAGAGTTGGGAGCAACAGTGAAAATAAAAAGTTTTCACAAAGTGGGGCTGATTCAGAGCTGTACTTGCAATTATTTTAGGTACAAGTCTCAAACTGAGCAATACCATGTTGAACTGCAAGGGGAAGCAAATTTAACTTGTGAAAGCAGAATTTAGAGATGAGCTGAAGTGTGTTAGCTAAACTTAAAGCTGTGCAGTATGTGAGTTCTATGTGCAAAAATAAAGTATTTTCCCGGCATGTAAAATAATTTATATTTATTAGCCTCCCTTACATTCAGGGTTGCCGACTTTTTAGAGCTTTCCTCTGAGAGAACCCAGAGGAAAGCCATAGATTTCTACAGGGGGCGGGGCTTAATGACACAAATTATGCAAATCACGTCAATCACCTGTCAATCACTCCTGTATTCTCTAGCGTTTCAGGGGATGGACAGGGCTTGATGACATCATCAAGCCCTGCACATCCCTAGTAACGCTAGGGATTACAGAAGTAATTGATGCCTGGTGGGGCTTGCGGGAGCTTTGCTGGCTCTCCCGGGATACCGGGAGAACTGCCCAAATTTTGGGAGTCTCCTGGATATTCCGGTAGAGTTGGCAGCCCTGCTTACGTTGCAAAATGGTTTATCCGAGCTGTACACTTGCACCTGTTTTGCCCTTTCTCTCTAACTCTAAATAGATTTTATGTGTTCTTTTCATTTGCAGGCAGTGAACATTTCCTTATAGCACATCAATTCTGAACATCTTTATTGAAATTAGAAAAACACTTAGGAAAACCTTTTTGCACATGTTACATTCCCCTGCAGTGCAGCACGGTTTTGCCAAGGTGCAGCTTTGCTCCTTTTAATACTGTAGCTTTTTTTAAACCCCTACCACCACCACAAGATGGCATCCACTGAAAGTAAGCCAGTGGTTGTTTTAGGGAGAGTTATGCTCTCCCTATGGTAAAATCTTGTATCTAATCATATGGAAATGTGTAAAAACACTCTAATACCCCTTTCACATCACCATGAAATACCCGGTATTTTCGCCAAAAACCCGGGTCTCGGCAAAATCCCGGGTATTTCGTGGAGATGTGAAAGCGGTACTTCCGGTGGATCCGTGTCAGAAGACCCGGGAATTCAACCCGGGTAAAAAGAAGGGTTATTCCCGGGTCCGACACGGGTATGGGTGTAGTGTGAAAGGTGCTACCCGGGTTTTTCAACCCGGGTAGCACCTAACGCACTTGATTGGTGCAATTTTTTTACTGTTGCTCTGGCAACAAGTGTTTGCCAGAGCAACGGTAAACAAATTACTCTGTCTGATGACGACAGGGCAGACCCAGGTCTCTGAATTTCCCGGGTCTGCCCTGCAGTGTGAAATGGGGTCTGTGACCCTGGGATCCTCTGCTGTCCCGGCAATGCCGGGGTGGTGATGTGAAAGGGGTATAAGGCTTTTCATAAATCTATGTGAGACAGGTGGTAACCTTGCATTTAATATAAACAGAAAGCACTTATACATAAGGTGACTGCATATCTTGACATGGTATTTATTTATGATGTGTTTTTCTCCCAAGGTTTATCAACACTGCAAGCTGTGCTGGATTCTGCAGCTGAGAAGAAATGGCAAGTGACAGCAATCAATGTGGGCAACATTAACAATGACAGAAAAGATGAGACGTACCGTTCCCTCTTTCTGGATCTAGAAATAAAAAAGGAAAGAAGAGTAATTCTGGACTGTGAGAGGGACAAAGTAAACGACATTGTGGATCAGGTCTGTTGCTAGTTGTATACATATATACACTAATATACAATAGTATAATATATTAATTGTTAAAAGTATTGACATGTGATTATTGTATAATTTGCTAGGCAGAGTTATGTAATGTATATTAGGGGATATAATATATGTGTTAGTATAATGAAATATGACAGTATAGTGATGACTATAATAAAAATACATCATTAATGGACAACTATAATACGACAGTGATGTGGTCCTAGGTTGTCACTTTAAAAGGT
Organism: Limnodynastes dumerilii; assembly: GCA_011038615.1. Lineage (NCBI taxonomy): Eukaryota > Metazoa > Chordata > Amphibia > Anura > Limnodynastidae > Limnodynastes > Limnodynastes dumerilii. Next base: position 390,967 of record WWET01000046.1, on the reverse strand, counting down.
AGATCTGCCTTTAACATGTATCTTCCTTGGTCACTTAGGGCATACTTATGATTCACTCTCGGAGTACTAGTGCTATACAAAAGAGGAATACCTTTAATAAAAACGTAAATAAATCTGTAACTCATACATTAGCGTGTGACAAGAAAACATTCATGCAATAACTCATATTGTAAACGTATAAGTATTAGTACATAACCTATAAAGTGACCTGACCATTGAAATGTCAGTAGTTACACACACAGAAACACCAACCCTTATAGGTGCTTGGGTGAGGCACAACAGTACCTGCGTGTGGAAAACGTGCCCAAGCTTCATGTGTCCAAGCGCACGCAACTGACTTCCAGCTTAGCAATACCATGCTGAAAGCTAGTCCGGCGGGGACCTGATGAGGCAGCATGCTTAAAGCATGTCCACATGGTGGAAGGAGGGAGGTATTTAAATTGGACAGTAAAGGCTATACTATCCTCATTTAAGCATCGGCTCCATTTTAAGTGGTGCCAGTGCGTAAAGGTTCTGGACACGGAAAGCCATTAGTAAAAGGGGGGCGCTCTCCCCTTGCCCTTATGCAAATTAGGATTTTGGCAGTCAGAGGTCCGCTCACAGGACCCTACTGTGTTTAGATCTTGTCCTGAGTACAGCAGGGAAAACAGATATATTACATATGTAGAAACAAATCTGGTCTTAGTGATTTGTGTAATCCTAGCAAGTTACAAAGAATACCTGCTGGCGCTATAACTACCAAGTGTACAACATATATATTTTTTTACCTTTGTGGGTATATTTTGCCGAACTAAAATACAAATTTAAGATATCTATTTTCTTATAAAATGATTTGATGATAATTTATATGCATACTCTCAGTGAAAAGAAATATAGTTAATTGCAAAGGCCTAATGCTAATTTACAAATAACCACATTGGGGTAGATCCAGAACTACGTACGCAAGTGAATTTACGCTAGCCGCTAGCATAAAAGCGCCCATTAGTACTTACTGCGCATGCACGTGGCAGATGTTATGCCACGTAACTCAGAGCGTAAGGGCCAGTCACCTGTCATCAGCGTTACTACGCACGAAGGGGCGTGCCAGCCATACGACACCCATAATTACACTTTGTAGGCGGGGTAAGGCATTTAAATCGTACAGTATGGGCGTGCTTAGGTGCGTAAGTACGTGCAGCCATCACGGCCGTCAGGAGTTACGCTTGGAAAAGTTAAGGTAGAGTTTGGAAAGCGTAACACGGATAAAATTCGTACTACCAAGGGGAGTGCATAGTAAATACGCTGGCGTAAGTACACGTTATGAATCCTAACTGAAACATGGCTCTGGATCTGGCCCATTGCTTTTAACTGAGATATAGCAAGAGGTAGAAGTGATTTGTCCACTGCGTGAATTATCGTGTTTTTGCATTTTACTGTGCATTTTATCTGGTTTTATAAGCAATAAATACTTGGTTATTTAAAATGTTTATTTTGTTTGGTAAATATTCCCACAAAAGGCAAAAAAAAATATTTAATATATTCTACATTAAGTAGCTGCAGCACCTTTGTTACAGTATGCTTTGTTCAAGTGTCACAGTTACACAGTTTTCAGCAATTCGTTAGTCTAATTTAGATGATTGTGCTCCTTTGTCTCATTTTTGTTCCAATGGTTTATATAACACCTCATTTAAATTGAAGTAGTTAAGGCATCTCCTAAGCACCTGTTAATCTGTCTTCTGTTCTAGTACTTTATAGGTTTTTTTTTTGTTATTTTAAGTAAAAAAAATTGGAAATTACAGTTACTGGAGAATTAGATATTATTTTATACATTTTTTTCTTCTTTATTTTAGGTTATCACCATTGGAAAACATGTTAAAGGATACCATTATATCATAGCAAATCTGGTAGGTATCATTTTAATCATTCAAAACACAAAAAGGTATATTTACAGCTATGCAAAAGTTAAAATCTAAAGACTGTTATTGCTTTCTAACATCACATATCTGTAAAAAAAAAACTTATTTTTAAAATATATTATCTTTATATTATATTACATTACTATATGATATTAATATAGTAATATAATAATATTATATTATATTACCGTGTGTTTGATTATTGATAACGTGCAAAATGTATGTAAAAGTCTTATCAAGTGAAAGTCAAACCCTGTTACCACAGTCCCCATTGTTATTGCAGCACTGGACAGAAAGAAGGTGTAATGGTCACAATGCCACAATGGAGTTTTCTCAGTGTTTGTAATTGCATGGTAAATGTAAGACTGTAAATCATTTACATTGTTACATTTTATACAGTTCTCATCAATCCTGTAAAAACTTGAATCTGATAATATTGGGCCTGATCAAGAGTTAGGTGAATCACACAAGCCACTTGTAAGTTAGCCCTAACGTTAGAAGTGTGCATGTGCACACCAGATAGGTAGCGGATCTCTTGCTTATGGAACACAATTCCATATGTGAGGAGATCCATGCGACAGAGCGCGCCGTACCCTCCGCTTTCCTAAACGCTGCAAGGGGGTGGGGTTAGGCATGGTAAGGATACAATGTGGACACGGATCCACTTAAGGTAGCAGTATAAACACATATCTGGTCCAAAGTCTGCCTGTCTGCCTGTGAGAGGAGAGTGCCATTTCCAGGCCTCTGTATGTACAGAACACGTGCAGAGGTCTGGATTGGGTCTATTGTTATAATGCACTCAAATAAAAATCATACTCTGTACTATCAGATGTCTTTACCTCAGTTTCATAATTATTATTCATTGCAGTGTAACAAAGTGGGGTGTGTATCTCATTTATCGTTTCAAATATCATATTTATTGAACTGATTGGACTCTCATCATCATTACTAAAAAAGAGGTGGTAAGTAGTAGTAGGGTAATAAGAGTGGTATCACTTGGAGTATGGGATTGGTTGTAGTAAAGAGATTTTTTTGTGAGCATTACATATTTATGACATTTTTGGGGAGGGTCTGGTGAAATGAGTTAAGCTGGGTACACACTTGCGTTTTTCTGATCTGATACACAAAAAGATTTATACTCGCTCAGCATGACTTTTCATCCATACACTAATCAGGATTTATCGGTAGATCTGTGCATTACTGCACTAATTACAAATGTAAGTATGCACTCCTACAAAGGCCGTCCACAAACAACATACACACTTAGCAATAGGACCGCAAAGTAAATTAAGATTTAGCAGACGTTGTGACTTTGTTAATTGTGGAAATTAGGAGGTTCCATAAATCCAACTGAGTGATGCCAATGGCATTTCTAATAATTCTATATCTATATCTAATATCATTTCCCCATACACACTGGTTAAATATTGCAGAAAATTGACATTTATGCTGTGACCCACAAGATAATCCTTAGAAAACTCTCTAGTGTATATCCAGCTTCACTAAATTCCATAACCGGGGAGCAGAACAGGGAGAAGGTTGGTGTGGGAAGCGGTAATTAGAGTAAAACTTTGCTAAGGGCTTTGTAGGTGAAGGTGAAGAGGTTATTTACAGTCTCCTGGTATTATTTTATGTACTACACTAGTATTTAAAGTCTTACTTGTATTGAGTCACCAATCTATTTTTAAATAGCAAAAATAAAAGGCTGTTCTGGATATCTTCATGCTTCATTTCTTCACATAAAATATGTTTATTCAAACCAATATTTATATGGTAATGGTCGTTGACTAAGCATGTGGGGATGATTATGTAGAGAAAGTTAATGACCCAAAGGATGATTAAACAATGCAAGATGGCCATTGAGAAAGGCCAAATGTCTATTCTCATTTAAGTTTGGGATATTGATGAGATGACTGTCACAGCAGCACCTGGTGCCTAAATATTAATGATTGATCCCTATATTGATTTTATTGTACCATGGAGGACCAGTTAAAGACTAATTTTGTATTTCCCCTCATGAGCTGTGACTAGCAGAGAACCATGGTGTTTAATTCATTATGACATTTACCAGAGATTGTACAACAGTAAGGATTGTTGATTCTCTATTAGTATGTGGCAGATTGCTTCAATATTTTTGATATATGTTAAGCATGTTACTGCCATCAGTGGCTAAAATAGTTTTTGGTTTTTTTTTTGTAGAATGCAAAAATGGCAAGACTCATCTCAGTCACATCTGACCACATTGTGCAAAGCGGTGCAAGTCGCCGCCGTGAATGGGGTCTTTTAGAAGTAGAGACAGCTGAAAGCTAATATTTAACACCTGCATAAAGAGTGGAAACGCCACTTGAAAGAGAACAACTGCAGAAATGTGCAAGAATATGCCAAATCAACGCACAATAAACAGAAAAGTCCAAACTCTTGTCCTAATATCCTTAATATCCACGTATTTTACGGGATGGTGAAATGCTGAGTGAAAGTATAGGATATCACTCCTTAATATGGCCCGATAGCCACATAAACTCAGTTCCGAATTAGCGCAAAAGGAAAAGTCACTTACAGTATGGAGGGTTGCTGTGGGTATACTTGCAGTGAATCTTCAAACCTGGATGTTTTCATTTTCAAGTTTATGTGGCTATCAGGCCATACAAAGAAGTGACATTCTATACTTTCACATAGCAATTAACCCTCCCGTAAAATATGTGGATATTAGGACAAGACTTTGGACTTTTCTGTTTATTGTGCATTGATTTGGCATATTCTTGCACATTTCTGCAGTTGTTCTGTTTCAAGTGGTGCTTCCACTCTATGCAGCTGGTAAACAGTTCATTTGAGCATTGATACGAGTGTTTATTCATAGAGAGAGAAGCTGCCTGGTTTTAGCAAGCGCTATAATTTGCCTGCAGTAACACCATTTTGAAATCTGATATTTGTCTTTCTCTATTTTGAAAAGACAGACATTTTTGCATTTATTTTTTTTAGCATGGGTAAGTATGCCGATCGGCATACCTACCCATTCATTTTTCAGAGACCCGACATACTCGCCACACTGACCAGATCTATTGCACCGATCGAAGAGGTGAGTAACACTTTCCAGGAGGTTTTAGGGTTAGGCAGCGGGGAAGAGAGGGTTAGAGTAATGGAAGGGGAGGGTTAGGGTCAGGCTGCGGGGAGGGGAGTCTTAGGGTCAGACTGTGGGGAAGGCAGTTTTAGAGTTAGGTTGTGGGGAGGGGAGTCTTAGGGTTAGGCTGCGTTTAGGGGAGTCTTAGGGTCAGGCTAGTAACATAGCAGACAGAAGGTCATAAAAAGCAGAGAGAGGAAGGGTGTGCCCACTATTAACAGCAGCTGCTAGCAACAGACATGTGCGGGCAATGCAAGGTGCAATGGCCTGCAGGGAATGTTTCACACGGTGGAAATGGAACAAAACAGCGAGTACCAGTTTCAGAGAAGGTAAGAACTTACATATCACCACGATTAACATGGCAGCATGTAACACACTCCAGTTTATATACATGACCTCATGTTCTAATACAACTATTGTTTGAAAATTGTCACCATCCTGTGCTACATCGAAGACTGTTAAATAAGCTGGAAACTTTAGGGTTGGACTTAAAGATAGTTGCATGGATACAATCCTGGTTACAGGATAGACAACAGAGAGTTGTATTAAATGGAATCCCTTTTGGGGATGGTAAGGTAACCAGTGGAGTACCCCAGGGTTCTGTACTTGGTCCAGTGCTATATAATATCTTTATAGGTAATATTGAGTAGAAAATATGCCTTTCTGCAGATAACACAAAGTTATGTAACAGGGTAAACACGCTAGCAGGGGTGTAAAAAATGAAGGATGACCTAGGTAGACTAAGAGGAATGGTCAAGAGGGTGGCAACTGCAGTTTAATGCCAAAAAATGCAAAATCATGCATTTGGGGCACAAAAACCCAAAAGCTCAATATATCATTAATGGCACTACATTAGAAACTACTGAGGAGGAAAGTGTCCCTAAAAATTTAAAAATGTACCCAAATAAACTTTGCTATATTACCTGACCTAA
>WWET01000046.1:333629-359528 GCA_011038615.1 Limnodynastes dumerilii | reverse complement strand
TGATGGGGCACTGGTGGCATATGTATTGATTTATTATGGTGCCCCGGTGGCTTGTTTTTTTTATTTTATTATGGGGCACTATTATTATGGTGGCATGTATTGTATTTATTTGTGGGGACATGGCTTTTCTTTTTTATTTTTATGTAGTGGGCACAGTTGTTTTTTTTTAAAAATGACAAAATGGCCATGGTCTGTTTTTTAAACAGGGCATGCTGCCGATAGTAGTTCTACAAGCGCTGCCCTGTCATGTTTTATTATGGGGCACTATTATTATGGTGGCATGTATTGTATTTATTTGTGGGGACATGTAAAGGCTTTTTTATTTTTATGTAGTGGGCACAGTTGTTTTTTTTTTTTAAATGACAAAATGGCCATGGTCTGTTTTTTAAACAGGGCATGCTGCCGATAGTAGTTCTACACGCGCTAGCATGCCCTGTCATTCATGGGCATGCTTGTGCCTGTAGTTCTACTACCTGCAGTATGCCCTGTCGAACGGAAGGTTTATTTATTTATTTATTTTACACATGGGCTGCGGTGGCGGGGCAGCCGGGGGAAGGGGTTTTTTTTTTTTTAAACTGTTTTTTTAAAGCTCCGGTGAGCTGCCTCTACGATTCCACCAGCTCTGAGCTGGTGGAATCGTAGGGCTATTTCCGCATGCAAGCGGACTCGTGTGCAGGGAATATTTAAATGAGAAAACCGAACATTTTCTCATTTAAATATCCTGCCACCCCCCCTTTGCAGTCGGAATCGGATGCGGGCGGATACCATAAAATCCGCCAGCAATCCGACTTCCTTCCGCATGTAGCGCATGCGCAGACCTTACAACAAGCATCGCATCCGTGTGAAATTCACACGGATGCGATACTCTGAATCAGCCCCCTAGTGTGCATATTGTGACTTTTTGATAAGAATATACAGCAAACTGTTTGCCGAAGGACTGATTACCAGTTATTTGTGAGTTTAAAGGTACACTCAAACACACGCTTTGCAATATTGTTAGATTATGCTATATAATATCTATTTTTCCCTACTATGAGACAACATGCTCTCTACCACATCAATATCAGCTCCAGAAAAGGTTATATGTTACCTTACCTTACCTGAAGACTGGTGAAGCCTGAATTAACAAATGCATGTTATTTTACCTTTTATAACACTTCATATACAGTAAAATTATAATTCTCTTTTAGAATATAACAGCTTTAACTGAAAATTATTCTAGTATCAACCATCACAGATATGTCTTAAATTCAGTCAAGATAAAGCCCCTCTTTTACTGATTATCAGGTCAGTGACAGCACAGATATTACATGCAGGAAGAATGCTGTGTGACATAGGTTACATTGACATAAGCAGTCTGAAAAGGAATATGTTCCTGCACTGATAGTTCAGCTGAGATAGTTATCAGTGTCTCTGACAATGGCAGATGGTAAAGGTGAGCTCAGGACATACTGAGACAAAGCAGGCAGCCATTTTATCTGATCAGTTGTGTCCTCAGCGGTGGATAGGGTTGGCATCAAGGAATAGACAGAAGATCAGCAAAGAGATAGCAATCTGAAAAGCTTTACGCCGCTGTAGGGTGGCCACAAGTGGCCAGAGAATAATATACAAATTTACAAAATCAGAATTTGTTGGTAGAGCAATAATCTGAAGACAAATAAAATGAAATAAAAAAAAATTACATTTCTGGTCTCTTCCCTCTGGTTTGATTACTGTTCAAATGAAAATATAAAATTGTTAAATAATGATTGTGATTTTTTTTTAGGAAGCCCCTTATGTGATGTTTAAGAAAAACGCAGATCAGTTTGAAGGTAATGAACGCTATGAGGGTTACTGCGTTGATTTGGCAACTGAAATTGCCAGGCACTGTGGATTTAAATACAAACTGACTATAGTTGGTGATGGCAAATATGGAGCAAGAGATGCAGAAACAAAAATTTGGAATGGAATGGTGGGCGAATTAGTATATGGGGTATGTATGATGTTTCTTTTTTCTTACTGTCTTTTATGCAAGGAATGACAGAAATTAGTTACTGACCCTGTACTTAAGCAAATTCAATGTATTCTAGAATTTTCTCACAAACCTAAAAGTCTTATTGCATTTTCCTTTCACCACAAAATAAAGAATGTTACAGTCATATATCTCAGTAGTCACCTCTCGTACATCAAAAGTCATAACAGCCTCCATAGATGTATTGTTTCAATATACAATGTACTTCAAACTTAATAAGTGTCAGTTGAATGATACTGTCCAGTCATTTCACTTCAAGTCTCTGGGAAGTAACAGAACAGACAGATTTATATGTCTTAGCTTTTGGGGTATCTTTTAGAGCCATTGACAAATATAATCACATTTTGTGTTAAAACTCTGTAATCACAACACTTCACATGGCACCTAGGGAGACATGGAAAGATTTTCCTGCTGGCAAGATGTAAAATTACTTACAGAATACAAGACCATTTTCTTTTCCTTGTTCTAACATGAATCATAATTTGTCTGCCACCTCTTTCACCTTGAAAAATGACAGTGTGATAGAATGAATAGTACTTTTATTACAAGATATAATACAGTACATATTATTTTATTTCCCATACAAATGGCAGAAAGACATATGAACTCATTTGCAGCCGCAAATATGTTAAAGTAGTAAAATGATGTAGTCCATAATAATCAAATGTATCTTTTAAAGCAGGGATTCTCAACCCCGTCCTCAAGTACCACTAACAGTCCATGTTTTGCAGGCATCCCTAAATAACAAGTGATATAATAAGAACCACCTGTGAAGCTTTGAAAATATACAGTAACTGTCAGTTATGAGCACACCTGCAGCAAGGAGATATAAAAAACATGGGCCAATAGTAGTACTTGGAGATGGGGTTTGAGAACTCTATTTTAAAGTATTTTTCCATGACAGAGTTTATAGACAGGAATCCTGTCATTGGGATCTGCAGACAACTTTTTTGAGCATGACTGTTAATGAGTGGCCCCCTCATATGGTCAAGGCCTATTATAGGTGTTTACGTGTCACTAGGCCTACCCACCCAGATAGCGCCACCCTTAGGCATTAACCTCTAGCGTGGACATAGAGAACATGCCTTGGAGCATAGTGGGTGTCTAGTGTCACAACATCTGGAGTTGTAGTTTTACAACACCCGGGGCTAAATTTTGTAAGCTGTGAAGATGCAGGAGATGTTGCCCATAGCAACCAATTATAGCTGCAACAGGAAAATGAGAGCTAGAATCTGATTGGTTGCTATGGGCAACTTCTCCACTTTTCCTGTCTTGCAGCTTAGTAAATCTTGTTCTTGGAGTGCTGAACGTTGCCTATGCATGTTTAAATTCCTGATGGGAAATCTGCCACAGGATACAATGTAGTAGTGTTGTTTTAATCAATGCCATTGCTCTACAATACTGTATAGCCACTTTTAAGGCTGAATGCTGCACAATAATTTTGGAATAAATAGCCAATCTAATAATGCATAACATTTTTTCAATTTTGTTTTTCAGAAAGCTGATATTGCAATTGCTCCATTAACTATAACATTGGTGAGAGAAGAAGTCATTGACTTTTCAAAACCGTTCATGAGTTTGGGGATATCAATTATGATCAAGAAGCCCCAGAAGTCAAAACCAGGAGTGTTTTCCTTTCTTGATCCTTTAGCATATGAGATCTGGATGTGCATAGTATTTGCTTATATTGGGGTCAGTGTAGTTTTATTCCTGGTCAGCAGATTTAGTCCATACGAATGGCATACTGAGGAATTTGAAGACGGAAGAGAAACACAAAGTAACGATTCATCTAATGAGTTTGGGATATTTAATAGTCTCTGGTTTTCCCTTGGTGCCTTTATGCAGCAAGGATGCGATATTTCGCCAAGGTTGGTTACTCATCTTTTCCTACTTTGTGCATTTTTGGTCTGAAGCAGACGCCATGGTGCATATATATTCACAGCAATAAATAAACACTTCACACACTGTAGGCTAACATCACATTCTTTATGCAAATTAAATTCCACAAAATCATGTTGGTGCTCAAGTAATGGCAAATGCATAAACTATTTCATTGGGCACTGCCTCAGTGAAATTATATACACCATGTAAGGACTACAGAAATGCACAAGGTTCCAATCATGCCATGCCTTCTTGGAGGGGTACCGTGTTTTTGCTGCATTCCCATTTTACAGTTTCTGGCCTACGTGGTCATTGTGAACTGTAATGGGAAAAAGGGTGATTAGGTTTTAGCTTGTTGGTCATGGATCTAACTATATAAGGGTATTCATATGCAGTGTGCCGCTACCATAATATATGGTATAAGTTATTACCACATTTGGTAGTTAAATACTTCTCTAAGACTTCGGTAACAATCTATTATTTCCATTTTGTTTCTAACAATATAAAAGCACACATAATTCACCATTATTGTTAGAAATATGGTGCCAAAATTAAAAGTCTTACTCTTTTAAGGACTTTATTATTCCATATCAAATCAAATGGAAAAACTACTGTGTTCATTGTATCATATACAGCAACATATATACAAAAAGTTAGACATACATTACATGTTTTAGCTGTCACAGTTATGGCTGAATTCTATTCCATACGATGCATTTTCTCTTGGTTTATCTGATATATTTTTAGTGTCGGATAAATGTTTGAGATACATGCATCTGTGGCAATACATTCTACTCTATAATGTCAATTCTGAAAAGGCTTAAATTGGTTTACAAAGTCTTAACAAAGGTAAACACTTAAATAATTGTAAGAATGCAGTGACCAGTCTCCTTGTGTTTAGCTTTATAGGACAGTTAATTATTTGCTACAGAAAGCTACATCTTACTAATTCAGTGTGAGATTTACTCAGATGAACAAGTAAGTATGTGAAAAAGGTGTTACATTTGTCAAGAAAAGGATTTGTCCTAAGCATGGTTGAAGACTCTCCTGGAATATCTAGGAGACACCCAAAATTTGTCCATTTCTCCCGGTCTACCAAGAGAGCAGGCAAAACTCCTGCAATGGGCATGAGGCAATGACTCTCAATTCTTTGGATCTTAGAATTGTTAAACAGGGTCGGCGACTTCAGGATGTGATTTGCACCCATAAGAAATGAGAAGTAGGGAAATAATATATATATATATATATATATATATATGTGGGTCCCCGTAGCAAAGAGGCCTATTTCGATAGGGCCGCTTGCTCCCAGCTGGGATATCGATTGCTTATGCCCAGCTAGGCATAGCAGTCGATCCCTGGAGCACTGAACACGATGTCCGAAAGCAAAGTAAGTTTCCCCCAACCCACTCCCTAACCCTAAGTCCCCCCTTCCCCCGCAGCCTAACTCTAAGTCCCCGGCGGCAGCACTTCCGAAAGTGAATGGGTGAGTATGCAAAGCGCACACTCGCCCATTTCTTAACAGTGCTGCCATTCGAAATAGAGACACCCGAAAACCAACTTACAGCTGTCCCTACTTCGTAAGGCAGTCTTTCTTAGCGGAGACTCACAACAATATATATATTTCTATATACATTCTGTTTGGTTTGTTCCTGATTGGCACCAATAATTGGCTTGAACGAGACCATCAAAGACATGGGGCCAGATTTACTAAGCTGCGGGTTTGGAAAAGTGGAGATGTTGCCCATAGCAACCAATCAGATTCTAGCTGACTTCCGATTTTCCACTGATTTCCATGCCTTTGGATCTGTTTTTTCGCTGCGCATATGAACGCATTCAGGCTACTCAATCAAATCGCAATATGCTCTATTCAGACATCCAAAATCAATACTTCTGGTAGGGGAACTGCAATGCAAGTGAATATGATTTGGTGTTACAGTGTACAGTGCCAACTTCAGAGGATGGGAAAGGAAGTGCTGGGACATTGGCTAGAACTGCAAATGCGCATGTTGTTCCTCATCTGTCTCCAGTCCTGAGTAAAGTGGAGTACACCATATGAAAGTGTAGCGAGTAAGCCAGAGTCTGCGTCAGTGAGCCATGTTTCTGTTAATACAAGAAGGTTGAGGTTGTAATAAATGGAGGTTAGTATTTCTGGGATATTATTTTCTTCCTTCATGTGTAAACATTCAAGTACATAGAGTTGTAATCTAATTGTCAAACACCTTTTTTTTAAAAAAACTTTTCTAATCCACACAGAAAAGTATTTATCAGATTCTTGAATTTTGACTCTAGGGACCTGATCCATAGTTGTAGAGAGATGTGCTTTATGTCCTTGGACTTAGGTAAATTGGACAGGCGTGCCCCCCTCGCCCTGCCGTCTTATCCATATTAACAGAGGCGGCGGCTTGTACAGCTCCATTGGCTTACATTTGCTGCATTTAAAAACCCATTTAGATGCTTTTATCCGACGGTACTTTATTGCCAGAGCATAGTAGTAGCATAGTATTCTGCTACTATGCTGGCATAAAAAAAAAATAATTTGTTTGATTGAATGTATTAAAAAATAAATAAAAGCACAAGGGTCATTTTCACATTGATGGAAGTGCAGGAAATTTATTTTGCTGCTGCAAATAATTTAATAAGAAAAATATTCCGTTTTATCATTTAAATATAGTGAAACATCCACTGTCACAGAGCAGATGGACATGGACACAGACATATGTGCAGCTGTGTTCGCTCCCGTTGTGAACATGCGCAGTACTCACTCCTGTTGCGACTCCGTCTGAAAAGCTGACAGAAACGCAACTCAGGATCAGATACAAGATCATTTTTCTTTAGTGGAAGGCTATTATTATATTATTATTACTATTATTATATTATTATTACTAATATTATTATTATTATCATCATCAATATTATATTATCGTCATCTGAAAATATGTAACTGATTGGTTTTCTCACAGAAATAATTCTACTCAAGAGTGCTACAAGTTAACAAATTAATAACTAAATTGCAACCTAGCTAGCGGTATGAAAAAGAATTTAAACAAATATAAAGTTATATTTCATTGTCTTTGTTTAAATTCTTTTTCATAATGCAAGCTAGTTTGTGTTTTAGTTCTTGATGTATATTAGGACTAGTGATTTAATTTTACTTTTACACTGGTATACTACATATACTATATATACATATGCTATACAATAGCATCGACAGTTTGACTTATCCTGATTTGCCAAATGTTAAGCATAAGTAATGAGCATCTTCAACACTCTAAAGTTCTACCCTTGCTCATCACAATATGACATATTCCCTTATGCAATATTTTCTGTCAGTTCCCTTCTTAAAAGCTTGTATAATATATCAATATCTTTGTAGGCAATTAGCTTGGTTACAATTTTTTTTTAAGATAAAGCCAAGTTAAGCCAGCCACACAAAATGATCAGGCTGGTTTACCCCATTATTGATTATTATGGCATGGACAGATTTTTTGTAATGTCAATATAATGGTCCAAACACGCTCCTAATGGTAATCAGATTGTTTCAATAGCCTCTATGCTGATCCTATAAGTGTTACCACAGTCTGGTTGGGATTATAGCCCAGTGTGTGGTTGCTCTTCCATCTCCCAAGCAGTTGCAGCAATATATCCATTGTTGGGGCTTTCTTCATGCAATGGGCTAGTTTCTGAGTGATCAAGTTTTATCTTCGTACTGCAAAATGTGCTGGATTGTGCCACTAGACTATAAAAAAGACAACCGAGAGGGTGGGAATACTGAATATTTCACTACTTCAGGCCTTCCCTTACAGTCCAATTGACTGTAAATCAGTTAATTATATCTACAGTATACCTATTCAAATCTATAAGTCGTTACATGCATAAAATAATGATAGGAATTGTAGTTGTAGCGCTAAGTTGTCCAAGGAGCTACAAATATACTAATTGAAAACAAAGTATATCTGTAAGTTTGAAAACAAATGTAAACACATAGGGTGAATCTTTATATCAACGCTATAGGACATTCGAGTATTCAACAAGAATAGGAATAAATCAAAGTTCACAGTTTTTGATTCATATCCATGATGTAAATAAGCTCCTATGTAAGTTTCACTTTTATGGTTTCTCCAGTCACCAAAAAACAGGATTCTTCGTGTCTTGATACACCTTCTTCCTGCACATCTTCACTGTGTAGCCTCACTTCTGTATCTGAACTCATCTCTGCTGTTATGGAAACCGAGTCTTGGCTCTATATTGCAGTTTTATAAGGGGTGTGGGAAAAAAAGCAAAGAGAGACGGCAGAGTGCCAGTTGTGTAAAATACCTAAGGTTTATTGGAATAAAGAAGTATAAAAGACATGCAATGACATTCACATTGGAAATTTCTAAAATCGCATGTTCATTAAAACGTCCACGTAACGGTAATAGTCCCAAACCTAATGCACAATGATACTATTTATATATCTGCCAACATAGTGGAAATGGCGGAGATAGTAGTACTCTTGCCCGACGCTTTTCGACTGAATAACAGTCTTTCTCAAGGCTAAAAAAAATAAGTACTACTAGTGTATAAATAGGGGAAGTCTTTAACCCCTCTCTATCTGATTGGTCCTTCACAATTATGCCCAAGTATTGGGTAAACGTTCACAGAGCCAATTGAAAATTTTCAAAAGATAATTTGAGACCAATATTTAAAAGACAAAATGTATTAAAAAAAGATGTATATATGAATACAAATGTATAGAAAAATCTTAAAATCCCCATGATCACATATTATTACCCAAAGTAAATTGACACTACTAAAAGACACCATAAGATATAATAGAGAAACCACATTAGAATATGTAAGACAACAATAAAAAGTACCAATAAAAATGTATACAAAGTGAGTGCATGAAAAGTGCCAGGGCTACAGAAACCATTTAATTTTGAAATCTGCGTTTAGCCCTTTGGGATGGATGGTATCTATATTGTATATCCATTGCATCTCGGTATAAGCCAAAATTTAACTGAGGTTATTTTCTCTCCACTGTGTATTAACTTTTTCAATACCTAGAATTTTTATAAAAGATGCAACAGAACATGCATGGTTTGTTGTAAAATGGGCAGACAGAGTGTGTTTTAAAAAACCCTTTTAATGTTGCGGTGCACACCTAGTTTTCAAAGGGCGACTCCTTCTGCCCGAAATTAAAACAAAAGGATTCCACAGATGTGGCAGTTGTGTAGTGTGCTGTACTTTTACAGCACAAGAAAAAAAAAAGAATTTTGAATCTACTCTAAATGGTTCGTCTTTTGATATTAATCAAATCATCACTTATAATAGTAAAAATGTGGTGTATTTGATGGAGTGTCAACGTAAAAAAAACTATATTGGTCACCCTTTGAAAGTCAGATAGGTGGAGCACCTCAACAGAATAAAAAGGGTTTTTTAAAACACACCCTATCTGCCAATTTTACAACAAACGTCGCATGTTCTGCTACATCTGCATCTTACATAGGAGCATATGTACACCATGGACATGAATCAAAAACTGTGATCTACTTTCTTTTATTCCTATTTTTGTTGCCTTTTCGAATGTCCTATAGTGCTGATATAGATATAGAATTGCCCTATGTGTTTACATGTACAAAATAATGCCAATTTAGAGCAAACATTTCTAATCAAAGTAGCAATTAAAATTATATTAATTATCAAACTAAATGTACTCTTCTCTGCATCTATTTAATTTTTCCTCTCTGCCTATGTATTATTCTCATACGCAAAAATGAATAATGTTTAAATATACAGTCGCCATGGCAACAACGAGCTATAATTAAATTCACTGTACATTGACAGAAGAGAGAGGATAAAACTTGGCTGCACTGATAATAATTTTAACTGCTTGTTAAAGCTAGGGAAATGGTAATTCAATTTAAAAGCACTTAAATAAAGGTAACAGCAATTACAAGCACAGTGCACACATTAGACTCAGTGCACGAATGTGCAGTGTGTACTGCTAAAACTTTTGAAGTCAGCAAGCAGCCATCAGTCATAGCTATTATACTAAAGGGTTTTGTTTGGATCTTGACACTTTAGTGTTGTTTAGTGCTATCTGTAAAGATGCTTTAACTGTCTCAACTGCTGCTAAATTATTTGGACTTCTGGGACTAGAGTTACTAAGCTGCGGGAAAAGAAAAATAGAGATGTTACCCATAGTAATCAGTCAGATTCTACCTCTCACTTTCCTATTACATGTTAGAGAGTATCAGGTAGAATCTGATTGAAGGCTATGGATAACATCTCCACTTATCCTTTTCCGCAGTTTAGTAAATCTAGAACTTGGTTTGGTTAATCTATTGAACTAGAGACATGTCTAAAGAGTAACACAAACACTTTTGTTATAGAGGTATGTCTTCTGTTTGCTGTTCTCAATTGAAATATAAGTTACATCTGCGTTGAGAGTTCTTTTTTCAGGATGTTTTCTTTGCAGAAACCAGTGTAAGAATTGTTTTTAAAATTTCCATAAACTTTATCCAAATGTGAGAACATAGCTTGATCCAGACTTAAGTTTAAAAAAGTACACATCCTGGAAACTCTGGTCAAATTATAAGCGGTGTGTCAGTCTGGATCCTCACCCAATGTAGCATTTTGCAGATAGCCTACAAGTGTTTGGTCTTAACTGAGAAAATGAATGTAATAAAAATGAATATGAATTTACTTATGTCACACACCACTGAACAACCCTGGTTGTCAGCACAATGCTTGCACAACACTTCCATACCTTATGTTGAAGGTTAAATGCTACTGAAATAAACCTATATACAATTGTGGCCAGTTAAACATTTCCCAAAAACAGGGAAAAGTCAGCCATACATGGCAGGTCCATCTGCTGTGGAAAAAAATTATGGGGCTTCATAAATCATTTTAACTTTATTTACTTACCATTTATCAGCTACTGGCTTTCTGCAGAGATCAGATGTCTCCCATTCAATGGCCTACAGAGAGAGTATATGACTCATCCTGTAAAATTAATGGGTGATGTCAGCCTCATAATCTGATCCCTGCAGGAAGCAAGAAGCTGCTAAATGGTAAGGAAACAAAGTTTTAATGATTTATAAATCTACATTCATTTTTTAATGATTTACTTATGGGCTGCAATCTAGCTACCCCATCTTGTCTTGAAATGAGCTTCTTAGATGGGAAATCTGTATTTAGGCACTAATGTATCCGCCAGCAGCTTTCTGGTCTTAGACATGACCTGTGACTGGAGCAAATGTTTGGTGTTATACTCTGCGCCCTTAAGCTAAGGTTTGGGTCTGGATTGGGCTCATTCGCCCTGACTGTACATTGATGTTCAAACGTATATGTATACGTATACAGGCAAACCTGTAATTTGTGGCCATATTAGTGTTGGGAATCATTTATCTTGCAGTTTCTGTTGTCAGGGGAATTAATATTTACTGGACTTAAGCATCAACATACAGTATTGCTTTGTTCCAAAGTGTGTTTGAAAAATGATGCTACTAATAGCAGTGGTGTGAGCTATGTATTCCAGGATTCTGAACGGTTGTATCTGCATTTCTGTCTAAGATTATTTAAATGGTAATGATTTTGGTATATTAAAGAAAACACACAACAAAAGCAATAGGCACAACATTTGATATTGGAATCACTACTATCACTAACGCGTTTACTATTGTATGTATGTATTAATTGATTGGTTTTATATTACAATGATTTTATGAACATTTATTTCATTTAAAAATGCATCTCATACTTGTTATTAGATCCCTATCTGGCCGCATTGTTGGAGGTGTGTGGTGGTTCTTTACGTTGATTATAATTTCATCCTACACGGCAAACTTAGCGGCCTTCCTTACTGTTGAACGAATGGTATCACCTATTGAAAGTGCAGAAGACCTTTCCAAACAGACAGAAATTGCATACGGAACATTGGATTCAGGGTCAACTAAGGAATTTTTTAGGGTAAGGCTGAATGTTTTATATTTTATTGTATAGTATCATAACCTAGTTCAAAATATACTGTAATACTGTAATATTGTTTTAACTGTGTCAATTTATTTATTTGTTTGTTTGTTTGTTTACTGCTTTAGCTCTTTATGATTTAAATATTTTGCTGGTATTTTTGAAGTATGTTATGCAACAAGATTTTAAATTGATGTTATGTTTTACTCTTTCATATTGTGCACTTATGGTAAATTCTTTCACACATTTTTTTGTTCCTAATGTGTACTAATTGTCTTTAAAATTCTAATTCCATGTATTTATTGCATGTAATAGATAGATAGATAGATAGATAGATAGATAGATAGATAGATAGATAGATAGATAGATGTTTATTTATTGCTTTTATTATTTTTGTTGTTTTGCTGGTATTTTTGTTGTGTGTTATATAACAAGATTTTAAATTGATGTTTCATAATATTTACTTATGGGGGATTCTTCACATAATTTTTCACATATTTTTTTTAGATAGATTTTACCTAGATATATTAGGTAGATAGATGAAAGATAGATAGATAGATAGATAGATAGATAGATAGATAGATAGATAGATAGATAGATAGAGGCTCTCCCACAAGTACCAGCCTCTGCCTGTGCATAATGGTAGCCTACATAATAATCAGCCTACACGTTGCAGAAGAATAGGTGAACATTTAAGTAATTCAGTAAAGTCACAAGGAGAAGTCAAGCACACAAGGGAATATGAGTCATAATGTGGAGGCTGAATAAAGCTATTGAAATCCGGCAGTAAGTTGTGCGCAGTTGTTTTGATTTGCTATCTACAGCACTTCAAATACAGTTCCCTGATAACAACATGTTCAGGAGTTGATTCCCCACAGCACACCTTTATCAAAGTAACAAATACAATGAAGCACACACTATTGTGTACTTTATTAGGATGATTACCTTGATAAAGGCGAGCCCCTGAGCTGCTGTAGATCTGTGCTTTCGTAGCAAAGTGGCAGCATTTGTAACAAGTGTCTCTTATGTACATAGCAAATCAGAGCATAAGGGACTTCTGCTATAGTGCAGCAAGTATGCTTAGTAATGTACAGTGCTATGGAGGATAACGTAGTAATAACCATAGTAAATATTATAAGGTTAATTTAATTGTTGTGTAAATGAGCTGCCCCAAATGACGCATACGCACTATCTATGCATAAAATATATACATTGCTTTTGTAAATAATAAAATAGCATGCCACTGAATATATTTTGGTCAGGCTAATTTAAATGAAATGCCTGAGATTTTGGTGGCTATGATTTATCCAAATTTAGATTTGAAAATCATTTAATGCTTTTGCCAATACAGTTGATATAAGAGACTGCACAGCTTCTTACCATTCACTGATCTATACTGATTCATCTCAGTTCACATTGGCTGCTTAGCTGTATAAACAGTACTACAGCCTCTAGTCCAGTGGTTTTAGGTAACCTTTTGTCATTTCATATATTATTATCAGCTTCACTATATTACCCTTAATAAGTTGTTTGCAAATTATTTAGTAAGTAAAGTTGTAAGAGATGAGGAAAGAGTTTCCACATGAATTCAGTCTAGTACAACAGGCCAGTTTCATAGGGTATAAGAAATAGAGGAATACTTCTCAGGCTATACCACAGTTGATAAAAGCATTTAAAATTTACAGTAGGGGTTAGGTTTTCAATATCTATGTGGATCAGCAATCATACGGATAGCATCATAGAAGCATAACCCAGGTAAAGTCCGCACAAGAGAGGGGAGCGGTCACTCCCCTCTTCCATTCAGATTGCCAGACCTCCGTGCATGTGGTTAAGGCACAGAAGTGAAGGTCTGGGCCAAATGCATAATTCTTTTTCATGAAAATCAGTCTTTGTCAATGATAAAGTACTTGGTGAGAACATCTGTGCTGAGTTAGTGACTTGCTAAACAATTATGCAATAAACTTATAAACAAAAAGCTAAATATTCCCGAGTAAGAAATTATTCCAATGTGTCTCGTAAAACATTATAAAGATCATATATAAAGGGCTAATGATCGAAATAAAAATACATTTTTTATACATCAGTGTAAAATTAGTAACTATATACGATATGTTCCTTATAGTAAAAGTGTATGACGTATTATAGCAATTGGGGGCCGGATTCAGAACTTCTGCGAAAAGTGCTACTGCGCATGCGCAGTAATTTTGGAACGTAATCTACATTACTTCTTGCAACGTAGATTGCGTACACGCGGCCTTTAAAACCAATCTACGTTGCAAGAAGTAACATAGATTACGTTCCAAAATTACTGCGCATGCGCAGTAGCACTTTTCGCAGAAGTTCTGAATCCGGCCCCCAATTGCTATAATACGTCATACACTTTTACTATAAGGAACATATCGTATATAGTTACTAATTTTACACTGATGTATAAAAAATGTATTTTTATTTCGATCATTAGCCCTTTATATATGATCTTTATAATGTTTTACGAGACACATTGGAATAATTTCTTACTCGGGAATATTTAGCTTTTTGTTTATAAGTTTATTGCATAATTGTTTAGCAAGTCACTAACTCAGCACAGATGTTCTCACCAAGTACTTTATCATTGACAAAGACTGATTTTCATGAAAAAGAATTATGCATTTGGCCCAGACCTTCACTTCTGTGCCTTAACCACATGCACGGAGGTCTGGCAATCTGAATGGAAGAGGGGAGTGACCGCTCCCCTCTCTTGTGCGGACTTTACCTGGGTTATGCTTCTATGATGCTATCCGTATGATTGCTGATCCACATAGATATTGAAAACCTAACCCCTACTGTAAATTTTAAATGCTTTTATCAACTGTGGTATAGCCTGAGAAGTATTCCTCTATTTCTTATACCCTATGAAACTGGCCTGTTGTACTAGACTGAATTCATGTGGAAACTCTTTCCTCATCTCTTACAACTTTACTTACTAAATAATTTGCAAACAACTTATTAAGGGTAATATAGTGAAGCTGATAATAATATATGAAATGACAAAAGGTTACCTAAAACCACTGGACTAGAGGCTGTAGTACTGTTTATACAGCTAAGCAGCCAATGTGAACTGAGATGAATCAGTATAGATCAGTGAATGGTAAGAAGCTGTGCAGTCTCTTATATCAACTGTATTGGCAAAAGCATTAAATGATTTTCAAATCTAAATTTGGATAAATCATAGCCACCAAAATCTCAGGCATTTCATTTAAATTAGCCTGACCAAAATATATTCAGTGGCATGCTATTTTATTATTTACAAAAGCAATGTATATATTTTATGCATAGATAGTGCGTATGCGTCATTTGGGGCAGCTCATTTACACAACAATTAAATTAACCTTATAATATTTACTATGGTTATTACTACGTTATCCTCCATAGCACTGTACATTACTAAGCATACTTGCTGCACTATAGCAGAAGTCCCTTATGCTCTGATTTGCTATGTACATAAGAGACACTTGTTACAAATGCTGCCACTTTGCTACGAAAGCACAGATCTACAGCAGCTCAGGGGCTCGCCTTTATCAAGGTAATCATCCTAATAAAGTACACAATAGTGTGTGCTTCATTGTATTTGTTACTTTGATAAAGGTGTGCTGTGGGGAATCAACTCCTGAACATGTTGTTATCAGGGAACTGTATTTGAAGTGCTGTAGATAGCAAATCAAAACAACTGCGCACAACTTACTGCCGGATTTCAATAGCTTTATTCAGCCTCCACATTATGACTCATATTCCCTTGTGTGCTTGACTTCTCCTTGTGACTTTACTGAATTACTTAAATGTTCACCTATTCTTCTGCAACGTGTAGGCTGATTATTATGTAGGCTACCATTATGCACAGGCAGAGGCTGGTACTTGTGGGAGAGCCTCTATCTATCTATCTATCTATCTATCTATCTATCTATCTATCTATCTATCTATCTATCTATCTTTCGCGCCGCAGCAGAGTCTGTGACTGCCTCTATCCGCAGCATCTCTTCTGATGATCAGAGAGGAGATGCTGCGGTGGAGAGAATCAGTCACGGACTCTGCTGATGTGAGTAAAGGGGGTGACGGAGCCTCATCTCTCCGTCACCCCCTTCACTCACAGCAGCGCCGCAGCAGAGTCTGTGACTGCCTCTATCCGCAGCATCTCTTCTGATGATCAGAGAGGAGATGCTGCGGTGGAGAGAATCAGTCACGGACTCTGCTGATGTGAGTAAAGGGGGTGACGGAGCCTCATCTCTCCGTCACCCCCTTCACTCACAGCAGCGCCGCAGCAGAGTCTGTGACTGCCTCTATCCGCAGCATCTCTTCTGATGATCAGAGAGGAGATGCTGCGGTGGAGAGAATCAGTCACGGACTCTGCTGATGTGAGTAAAGGGGGTGACGGAGCCTCATCTCTCCGTCACCCCCTTCACTCACAGCAGCGCCGCAGCAGAGTCTGTGACTGCCTCTATCCGCAGCATCTCTTCTGATGATCAGAGAGGAGATGCTGCGGTGGAGAGAATCAGTCACGGACTCTGCTGATGTGAGTAAAGGGGGTGACGGAGCCTCATCTCTCCGTCACCCCCTTCACTCACAGCAGCGCCGCAGCAGAGTCTGTGACTGCCTCTATCCGCAGCATCTCTTCTGATGATCAGAGAGGAGATGCTGCGGTGGAGAGAATCAGTCACGGACTCTGCTGATGTGAGTAAAGGGGGTGACGGAGCCTCATCTCTCCGTCACCCCCTTCACTCACAGCAGCGCCGCAGCAGAGTCTGTGACTGCCTCTATCCGCAGCATCTCTTCTGATGATCAGAGAGGAGATGCTGCGGTGGAGAGAATCAGTCACGGACTCTGCTGATGTGAGTAAAGGGGGTGACGGAGCCTCATCTCTCCGTCACCCCCTTCACTCACAGCAGCGCCGCAGCAGAGTCTGTGACTGCCTCTATCCGCAGCATCTCTTCTGATGATCAGAGAGGAGATGCTGCGGTGGAGAGAATCAGTCACGGACTCTGCTGATGTGAGTAAAGGGGGTGACGGAGCCTCATCTCTCCGTCACCCCCTTCACTCACAGCAGCGCCGCAGCAGAGTCTGTGACTGCCTCTATCCGCAGCATCTCTTCTGATGATCAGAGAGGAGATGCTGCGGTGGAGAGAATCAGTCACGGACTCTGCTGATGTGAGTAAAGGGGGTGACGGAGCCTCATCTCTCCGTCACCCCCTTCACTCACAGCAGCGCCGCAGCAGAGTCTGTGACTGCCTCTATCCGCAGCATCTCTTCTGATGATCAGAGAGGAGATGCTGCGGTGGAGAGAATCAGTCACGGACTGCGCTGAGGTGAGTAAAGGGGGTGACGGAGCCTCATCTCTCCGTCACCCCCTTCACTCACAGCAGCGCCGCAGTAGAGTCTGTGACTGCCTCTATCCGCAGCATCTCTTCTGATGATCAGAGAGGAGATGTTGTGGTGGAGAGAATCAGTCACGGACTCTGCTGCGTCGCTGAGGTGAGTAAAGGGGGTTACGGGTGAAAATCGAATTTACGATTTTGCCCAAAATTAAAATCGCCAAAATTTAAAATCGCGAATTAATCGAATTAATTCGATTAATCGCCCAGCTCTAGTATGAATTTAAAAAAATTATAGAAAGTGTAACAAAATTTATCTTGTGTCTTGTTTTTCCATTGTTTCTATTGATTGAAGTGTAGCATTAGTATTAGTATTATGATTATCATCGTTTATTTATTAGGCGCCACAAGGTGTCAGCAGCACAAAATGTACAACAAAATACAGTACAGACATACAGGGCAGGGATGGACAGCATAGTACATAATAAAATACAATATAAATATTAAAATATCCCAAAAATACAATAAAGTGAAGCAAGCACAGACAGCAAGGCAAAATGCAAGGTGTCAAGTCTGACAGATCAGGGAGGAGGGGATAGAGCACAGTGAGAGGTTGAAAGGGAGCCAGCAAGTTGGGACGAGGTAAAAGGGTAGCAGAGGTGGACAAGAATACAAAGTGATGGGGGAGTGGTGGAGGGCCCTGCTCACGTGAGCTAACGCACTAAATGGGAGTGATGAACTTACAAAAGACATAAGAAGGGGGAACTGCGGGTGAGAGCAGAGGAGAGGTGCAAGTAAGTAGAAGAAGGGATAGATGTAGGATGCAGTGAGGATGTTAAGTGGAGGAGGGGTAGGCTAGGGGTGCGTTTTGAGTGAGCGCTTGAAGACCTGCAATGTGGGGGAGAGTCTGACTGAAGAAGGGAGGTCATTCCAGTGCAGAGGTGCAGCACGGGAGAAGTCCTGTTTTAATACAGCTTTAATATTCTCCACCTGAGTGCCTGTAGATCCTTGGTTGATTGGATCGTTGTTCTATAGAGATTGGCAACTGTGACAACAGCTGGTATCTTTTATTGTTGTTTTTTTTCTTTTCTATTTAGCAATACCAAATGTTTATATCTATACCTGTCTTAATCGCCATTACCTATTAAGTTGTTGGGTATTTTTGCTAAATACATTTATCACTGTACTAATGTCTATTCAGGCACATAAATTCCTAACAAAGGGCCTCATCCAGACATCTGTGCTTTACCGCACACACGGAGGTCTGTAAGTCCGCATGTGAGAGACTCCACCGTCACTCTTTTCTCATGTGCGGAATTCTGGACACTTACGAGTTCCGTATATAATGAGTTCCAATGCGGAACATCTGGTGCGAGCATGCGCTGTGCCATAGAGTCACCCAACTTCCACAAGCAACTTTCTGAAGTCAGGTAACATTATAAGTTTAGGATCAGGCTCGAAGACTTTAATCATTGTGAAATCATCATGTCCAGACTGTTTGTAGTGATTGACAGAGAATTAATTATAAAAAATAAATAATACAACTTTTACACAATCAAAAACAATGATTTGATCATTTGGGGCCGAATTCACGAATACAAATTTGCTATTTTTTGCGTGCGTATTTTTAGCAGTGGATTACCTGCGCATGCGTAGTAACTTTTTCCCCGCAATTTACATAGGATTTGGGCACGGAAGTCCATTAGGCACGGATTTATGAATCGCACTTAGTGACATACGTACAGAGGGGCTTGGCTTGGTTGTCTTCTGTACGTGCGGTTACTTAAAAGTGGAGGCATTTAATTGGGCTTTTGAGGGTGCGGCTTGACGGATGTTGCCTTGGGTAGGTGCGTAGATTTGTGTACTTTAGACACACGCATCTGTGAATCCAGTCCTGGACCTTTATCATCATTTTAAATAAAATAAAAAAAAATATATACAAATATACAAAAAAGCAGAGTTTGAGGATAATATGCCAAGCCTTAGCAGTGGAGGAAACAAAGCACATCTGAGTAATCATAATATTTGGTGTATGAATATTATGAGAAAGTCTTACTGCGAAGCGATATTCAGTTCAGATAGGAATGAGCATTTGCTCTGTGTTTAGTGTAAGGGAAATTGTAATTTATCAGTCAGGAAATGAAACTGATAATGCACAGACAGATCCGTTGCTGTCAATTCTTCATCACCTACAACCTTCCAAAACGAGTACAATATATCTACAAATCCAATAAATGCAACTATATATCATCCTAAATCACAGTCATCACCATAAGCCAAGAATCGCCAATTTGGAAATGTTGTATAGATAACATTGCAAAAGTCATATACTTATGAGCAAAAAGCTGTTGTTGAAATAAGTTTAGAGCCTTCGATAGCTCTATATTAACATATGGATAGAAAATTGCCAGCTCTGGCTATATAGGTGGCTAGTCAAATGCAAATATGTCCTTTGTACATAAGGGTGTCATATATCATACCAGTTGTCTAAATGCCAATGGTTAAACTGGCAACACTTAAATGCTGACAGAATTAACTGATCGACTCTTTTCTATATGACTGGATTGTAAATTTGACACATTGTATATTGTAATGTCGACATTTCATAAGTTTAGCATTGCAATAATCCAGTCGTAACCCAGCCATCTAAACAAACGACACCTAAATTAATGGTTCCTTGAATAACATCTGTAAATTGTGAAACAATGCTATAGTGATCTAAACAATGATACCAGCAGTACACAAAGTGAGTCTCAAAATCGTACATATTCTCAATTAATAGATAAATTATTGTCCATTGTCCATAATTTACAAAATGATAAAAAAAAAAAATTAATAAAAGTTTCTAATAAAAATTGTTCAGTGAAGTTTAAGTGCCAGTTAAAGCTATGATTGCTCTGAACGAGGGAAAGCAAAATGTCTGAATCTGGTCAAAAACCATCTGAAAGATCTAACAATGTAGAGTAAAGAATAGAGAGGAGGTGAAGATCCAGGAAGGGGAAGGAAAGAAAAACAGACATTGGTATTAATATAGATGGTTTACATGTAATTAGCACAATGGATATAGTCAATTTAATTAATTAGCAGTATATTTCCCAATTAACAGTGGATAATTAGCCATGGAACACCTGATGACATTATAATAAATCTTTAAAACATTAGCACAAAACCTTCCTTTTGGGAGGAGGGGGGTGTGATAAATATTTACATTCTAACCACTAAGGATTGTGTGAATATACAGCTAATTGAGCAACTCAGTTATGCCTACCATACCCCAGCCAAAATAACAAGTCAAAACACTTTTGACAAACATACATTATAGTGTAGGATGGATCATTGTCGAATTTGTGATAGTCGTCTTAGAGGCTGAAACTAGAACATAGCACTCTCCATGCCGTATATAGAAAATTCATCCTGCGTTTGGAATGACCCCACACAAATGATGGACAGCTTAAGAGCAATCCAGACAGCAGCTTTTCCGCCAATATCCATGTAAAGTAAAAATGTGTGTGTGTGTGTATATATATATATATATATATATATATATATACTAGCAATTTTTGTTAATAACATTTAATGTTATTTAACGACATTCAAAATAAGCTCTGAAAGCAGGGCGGCAACCCCTTCAGCTCTCCTGATCCCGGAGCTCATGTGACGCACGGGTGCCACAGTCACCCCCAAGAGGGTGCAAGGGAGCCGAATAGCTTGAAGCCCATTATTTCCTATGGGAGCCAATGCAATGTCAATGGGAAGGACTGAAACGCATGGTGGTCAAAAAGGAAAAGGCGCATTCAGGGGAGGGGTGTACGGAGAAAGCGAGGCAGGGCCCATCACGTCATCTTGGAACGAATGTGACGCGGAGGCATCAGGGTCGCCTCCTGAAGGGGGTGGGGCGGCCGAAAAGTTTGAATCCCATTGTTTCCTATGGGAAGGGCTGAAATGCATGGCGGTCAAAAAGGAAAAGGCGCTCTTGGGGGAGGGGCGTACGGAGAAAGCAAGGCGGGTACATGTGTGTCTCGCATCATCTCGGAGCGAAAGTGACGAGGCAGCGACCCCTTCGGTCGGCCCCATCCCGGAGCTTGGGTGACGCGGGGGGTGTCACAGTCGCCTCCTAAGGGTGGCGCTGGGGAGCCAAAAAGTTCCCCTGCCATTCTTTCCTATGGGGCCATGCTTTCCTATGAGACCCATTGATTCCTATAGGAGCCATTCTGTGCACCCCCTTGGGGTATTTTTTTTCCAGAATTTAAGTCATATGTGTACCAAGTTTGGTGTAAATTGCTTCAAGCATTCCAGAGTTATGCTGGAACCTACATACATGGATACATACATTTTTATTGATATAGATATTGTACATTAACCTTTTTTTTTAACAGGGATTAAAATATTGGCACTGATTTGCACAGGGCTTCATTCTTAATGGGCTTCTAGTTTTTATGACGGTTTAATATAGTTTAAGAATGACTGTAAAATAAGTTTTAAAACAATGATTCATATTGATTGATGTGTAAATTCAAAACAAAATAAGAACTGAGTATATTGTTATATTTGCAAACAAAGAAATTAAAAATGAAATCTAAATCTGGACAGAATAAAAGGTAATTACCCTCATGACAGTAGCTGTCTTTTAAAGACTTATTTTCCTTATAAACTTCCCAAATAATGCTGAGCGGGTGTTTTTAAACATTTCCAGTATATAAATTCCAGTTGTCACTTATAAATGGTGTGTTTTGTCAGCATTAAATGGATTTGCAAAAATTGTAGGACATAAATTAGCATTTATATCAAAGCAAAAAAACAAGTTAATTAAAATATTGAAGAAGTTAAAGGAGAACATTTACAGATATATAACTTAAGTGCTGAACGCTGTTTTAGGCTACCAGCCTCCAACAGCTACACATTAAAGCCACCGATACCGTGCCCTGCCCACCCCTCCAGACTTAGGCCCCGCCTCCTTGCTATGGGGGCCCAAACTGGTCATCTTACACAATATAATTTCAATCACTCATTTATCGTTTGATCTGCACAAAACATATTAAAATGTACCCAGCTTTACTTATACGTGTCTTTCTCATATGATATATACCATTACATGTATTATTTCAAACATTCCATTTATAACGGTACCCCTTTTCTAAACCATTTGAACTCTTGCCATGTAAAAAGAAATCTGTCTGTATTTTTCAGGCACAAGTTTTACAGAATATATGGTGAGACTGACAAAACGCAATAATGGAAAGCTGCAACTAGTAAATTACTGAAGGGTCCTAAAACCTCCAGATAATGGAATAGCAAAAATGTAATTCACTGGGAGCGCTAACCTCTAAATAATAATCAGTACCTGAAAATCAACCCAAATAATTTTAATTGTACAGGGAGAACACGTATAATGGTATATGCTTAAAGTTTGCCAAGAGAATCTCCCATTCCAGGTGTTGAGCATCTGTAATGATTAGTATATCCCAGGGTTGCCGAATTTTGCCAGCTTCCCTCCGGGAGATCCTGGAGGGAAGCTAGCAATGCATGCAGGGGGCAGGGCTTAATGATGTGATTTGCATAAATCACATCATTAAGCCCCGCTACACCATACTTACCTGGTTTTGGCTGAAATAGGCATTGGGACGGGGCTTTATGGCGCAATTTGTGTCATCATGTCGCTCCCTGGCCCTAGCAACACTAGTATACTATTGTTGCTAGGCGGGGGGAAGGAGATTTGCCGTCTCTCCCGGGATACCGGGAGAACTGCCCAAATTTCGGGAGTCTCCCAGACATTCCAGGAGAGTCGGCAACCCTGGTATATCCACCTAAGGCACCTCTCAGGCATATATGCCAAGAATAAAAACAGAGACAAAAATAAAAAAAAGAAACAATGTTTAATAATTACAACTCATAAAATAAAGTTAAAAAGGCATTAAAACCATAATTGCACATGGATCAGAAGAGACTATCAGTCCCTATACATAATACAGATTCACTTTCTGCAGCACATGTAAGTCTGCTGCTTTTGTACATCTTAGAGTGATATCAGACCAATCTGAGAGACTATTATTACGTACAGTCATACCACCTGGTTCCATCTCTCGTCTGATCTTAGAAGCTAATTAGCATTGGGCCTGGTCAGTATCTTGAGGGGAGACCCCAGAGAAGACCAGGTTCTGAGGATGGGCAGGAAGTATATATGCTTTGACTCCTGTCATCTAAACACTTTGAAAAAAGCTTTGAAAAAGGGTCCAGAATGAAATGCGTCATAGAATGTGTTCATAGTGATCTGAAGGAGGTGCTTCTTCACCAAGCCTGTGTTTGGACATCTTCCATTCAACTCTCAGGACTTTTAACATCCAGCTTACCCGGGACTTGCTGTTGAGTGACTCTGTATTAGGTAAGGGTACTGATCCATGTGCAATGACAGTTTTTAATATGTCTTATTAACTGTATTTTATGAGTTGCAATTATTTAACATTGTTTCCTTTTGTTTTCTCTTGTTTTCTCTCTTGGCATATATGCCTGAGAGGTGTCTTAGGTGGATATACTGATCAATATAGATACTCAACACCTAGAAATGGACATTTCCTTAGCTAACTTTAAGCATATACTGTTATACTTGTTCTCCCTGTACAATTCCCATTGAAATTATTTGGGTTGATTTTCAGGATACGACTTATTATTTTGAGGTTAGCGCTCCCAGTAAGTTCTGTTCTGTATTTTTCAGGCATCTAAAATGGGCATTTCATCTGAGTTCTTGCCGCCAAATGCTATGTATCTTTTTCAGGACTTTTTTAAATGATCTGTCTTAACTTCATTCATTCCACTTTAATATTTCTCTGGCTTTCACATACAATCAAAAGTTTTCATTAAGTGCTTATCATCATATGCCTCTTATATTATTTGTAACATTAAATTGTTATCATGAATCTATCGTGGCATAGAAAACAGTAAGCTTGATCAATATTGTCACAGCAGGTGGACACGGCGGAACTTAAATATATTGTGCAAAGTAAGGCACAGATTTACACTAGCCGACGTATAGACCGCATATATGCATATCCGCAATCTACAAAACGAAAAGATACGTAGATTACGTAAAAAATTTACTACACATGTGCAGTAGCAAAATAACTGTAAACTACGGACGTATATACTAAACGTACACTAGTGGAATCCGGGCCTAAATGCCTTTCTTTAATCTATCAAATCAGACTTTAAAAAGCTATTTAATTAATCACATAGTAGGTGACTAATTTATTTTTTCATTGTCCCTTTTTGGGACCCCTGCCATCTTTTTCTAGACATATTTCTCTAACATCTGACATTATATAGAATTTGGTTATTCTGCCTCCTAACGTTGTGCCTAAGAGAATTTTCTCAAGCCTTATCTGAGCATGTCTTGGCCCTATTAGGTTGTTTACATTCCAACATCAATAATTGTAATTGGTTTATGCTGTGGTCACATCATTTTAATTTTGAATAGTTGCCCTTGAGAAAAATTTTTTTATAGAGAACACTTTTCAGTTCATACAATTTACAGCATACATAATTTGCAGCAAATTGAATGAAGCAACAGATAATAAAATATTCCAAGAAAAAAATCAAGTATTCATTTATTGAGTACAGATTCAGTGCAGTGATCATCAGCAGTATGTGACTATTTCCTTAAAACTGACTTTGTCTTGAAGATGGAGATATTTGCTAATTTAAACAAGGAATAGAACATTGCAATGATACTGACAGCACATCTATTAATAACGGTGGGAGCTGTCACTGATAAAATGCAATTTTTGAAATAGAGACAGCCAGAGGCTAATTTTTGCCTGTCTCTATTTCAAAAATAGAGATATTTTTCCCCAATTTTTTATGAATGGTTAAGTGTGCCAATCGGCACGCTTACAAGTTCCTTCTTCCGAAATGCCACCGTAGACCCGTCGCACCTGCAACAGACACGCTGCACTGACCAGAGGTGATCTTGACTCTATGGGGAGATTTACGGGTTAGGCTGCGGAGAGGGGAATTTTAAGGTTAGGCTCTGTTGAGGGGAATTTTAAGGTTAGGCTGCGGCAAAGGGAGTCATAGGTTCAGGCTGCGGGGAAGGGACGATTAGGCTTAAGGTAATGTAAGGGAGGGTTAGGCAAATGGAAGGAGAGAGTAAGGGTAATATACGGGGTTGGGTTAGGGTAAGGATTGGGGTTAAATTCATACTTACCATTCGCCGTAGGATCTTCCTTCTTTCATCGATCGATTGATTCTCCTCTGTGAGGCAGAAGTAATAGATTTACCAGTCAGTTCACCTATCGAAAAAGGGACGTTTGCAGCAACGACTCATACCCTATTAATAAAACGAGTATCTTGTATAAGATACCACTGAGGTCTGTCAGTGTGCACAGAAGACGGGAGTGAACTCCCCTGTCACTCCTCTCTAGTGCGGACTTAAGGTTACATGCATAAGATAGCCTTAAGTCACCAGTTCAAATCAGTACTAAAACCCATGCCTACTGTAAAATTTAAATGCTACCCCCAGTCCACCTTATGGAGTTTAGGCAGGCAGAGGGGATACGCAAACCTATCGAACGGGTCTCCAGGCGTATGAAACTAAATTCTGTACACCTGGAGATCTGTTGCAGTACATCTGGCATGCGCATGCACATTCAGCGTGCCCATAATCATATATGTATATATATATATATATATATATATAATATAGTCACAATTTCCAAT
>WWET01000046.1:329186-333597 GCA_011038615.1 Limnodynastes dumerilii | reverse complement strand
TTGTAAGTGTTGTCATTCCTTACCTAAAAATCTTGCAGCTCCATAGTAAAATAACAGTAACTCATCTCTCTCTCTCTCTCTCTCTCTCTCTCTCTCTCTCTCTCCCTCCATCAAAGTACAAATATAAATATAATATTTTCTCCTCTCTGATTAGAAATCTGATATTAGATATCATAAGTATGCATTTGTATGATTGGTTTTATTTAATATCCAATATGTTGTATACTTGTTTAAAACTGCTTGCTTCTAATTAGATTGTAAATTTACCATTAGTAACCTAATAGTATCCAAACCTAAGGATTGACTAAAAATATTACCCGATCTTGCAATTACATACAGATTATTCTCTCAGATACTGAGAAAATGATTATGATAGAACGTGCATTAAGAAATTATATTATTCTGTCATTTGTGCTAAGAAATCCAATCAAGTGTTAAAACAAAACAAATGACGTTATGGAGATCTGGTAATTTGCCAAGATCTACACAATCAAGGCGCTGAGATCTATAATAGCTTATAGTTTTATGAAGCATGTTGTGGAAATTTAGACTGTGGAGTACAGAGACGGTGCTCCGTAGGACATTGTTTTACATAGAAGTATAAAAATATCCTTTTGTTTTGCTGAGTAAGATTATTGAGATCAGATGAAGGGACGGTAAGGGAGCATTTTCAGCACCATGCTGTGCAGAAGGGCACATGTCTATTTCCTCTTTGCAGAAGGACTTGAATTATGCAGTTACTGTGAGCAGGCTGTCCTCAGATCTCATCCTAGATTTTTAATGAGATTCTACACCTTGGAGCTGCTCTTCACAGACAGGGACACATAAAATGACTACAGTAGTCTTGCTATTCCCTCATACTTGTGATTTATTTGAGCAATGAATGAGAATTTAATTTTTTAGGGGAATTAAAACAAACAAAAAAAGGTTGCTGAAATATTAGAGGGTTGGGATTTTATGTGACTTTTTTGTATTATGACAACAGTTCTCTCTGTCCCTCTGCATACATACCACTGGTACATTACCAGTATTCTACAGACAGTGGAGACCATCCAATCAAATTAGTGGAAAAATACATTATTATGCAGAGCACATCATATGTACTTCATAAATATGGCTCATAATTTTTTTTTCTAATATATATTTGCTAACTTTTTCAATTTATGCAGTATGAGTCTGACTAACATTATTTATTAAGATCTTACTTGTACAAACATTGTAATATTAATGTATCTATTAACACACACACCTAACCATGCAACACCATAATTATGCACACGTTGATTAATAAGGTTCTCACTGAAATATACTACCTTTTAATCATTCTTGAAAAATAAAATGGCATGATTTTATTGTTAAAGACATTTTTTTTTATATATCTAAGTAGTATCACCGCAGACATATAACTACATTGCATGTCGTAAAAGTACTTTCTGTAGGTTGTACACCATTGTCATAAATCATCATTTATTCTGCACCATCAATTAGAGTCAGTCATGAAAATTTGTGTTAAGTGCATGGAATCATTGCCTCTTTTTACAATGATTGCAATGCAGTTAGTTCATTTAAACCTCTTTTAGGTTAATTGAATACCTGTTACAATGTTTGGTGTGTGCACAGTATAAACATAACTCATTCTGAAACTAAGTTATTGTAAAAACATTCAAAAGCCTTACTGATGTAAAACAAATGTATCTAATAAATATATAAGGGAAAGCTGAAAATAAATATTTATGGACTGCTGTGCTATCTACTTAAAGGACATATTGTTACTAAAGAAATGCACAAAACAAGCTAATTTGGTGACATTTAAGCATGCCAGCTATGTAATCAAATAGAAGTCGTACTCTAGCAGGCAGAAAAATTACTGACATTAGTTTCAATGAGTTGACATAAGTGGCATTAGTTGCAAGCAAGATGGCCAAGCAAGACCAAAATATGTGGATTTACAACTGAGATATAACAATATTGATGCAATAAGGAAGTGAGTGAATTTGCGGACAGATAATGAAATGTGCCAGTTTCTTGGAAACAGTGAAAATGAAGCGGTTTAAAAAGGAAACAGTAGCAGAAAAGTGGGATAGCATTTTGAGTTGATATAAGCTGAAATGAGTTTCGTTGCATAGAAATGTCTGAAATAATGAGCACCAAGATGCTATGAAACAAACATTATTTTTTCACATTCATCAATGATCAGTCAGAAATGCATAAACAATTACACACTTCACAGCAAATATGAGTTATAGCATCCAAAAAGAAGAAGAAGAGCTAAATTGGCGCTTATATTAAACAATAATGCTGTGAACAATAAGACGGTAAAGCTGCTCTAGATGGATGACTAGTCCATATCAGAAAGAACAACAAGAAATGATAAGAGCGCTAATACTAGTCTATTTTATTCAAAAGTAAACATCTAAAAACCAATTGCTGAATCGTTCATAACACAATATAACTTTGTTGCTAAATTGGCAATCACTTGGCAGAATGACATTAATTCATGGTATAGCAGAGAAAAGTGTCCCAATGCTATTGATTCAACTCCTCATAATGTATGTATTCAAATAGAATGTTGTTTT
Organism: Limnodynastes dumerilii; assembly: GCA_011038615.1. NCBI lineage: Eukaryota > Metazoa > Chordata > Amphibia > Anura > Limnodynastidae > Limnodynastes > Limnodynastes dumerilii. The sequence goes on along the minus strand of WWET01000046.1, from coordinate 331,021 downwards.
ATAGAGTGGCCACTCTTATGTTGAAAGTAGAACCTTATGAGCTCTGCATAGATGAAGAGAGATATCTCTAATAAAGATTGCCAATGAATGTAATTAACCAAGGAGAGGTAGTTCAGAGTTTAGCTGTTGCGAATAATCCACACTTAGGACCTGATTCAGAGTTACGAGCATGTGTGCGATGCGGAGTCACACATGCTCATTTGACTACGGGCTTTTCAAGGATGCATTTCCGTGCATCCTATAGCCCACTGAATAGCACGTAAGGTGCTACTCAGAGTAGTATGCGGATGTGCAAGGCTTATGTGGCACTGTTTATTCTTAGTTAAGGGGCTTATGTGGCACTGTTTATTCGTAGTTAGGGGCTTATGTGGCACTGTTTATTCTTTATTTAGGGGCTTATGTGGCACTGTTTATTCTTAGTTAAGGGGCTTATGTGGCACTGTTTATTCTTAGTTAAGGGGCTTATGTGGCACTGTTTATTCTTATTTAAGGGGCTTATGTGCCACTGTTTATTCTTAGTTAAGGGTCTTATGTGGCACTGTTTATTCTTTATTTAGGGGCTTATGTGGCACTGTTTATTCTTAGTTAAGAGGCTTATGTGGCGCTGTTTATTTTTTTTAGGGGCTTATGTGGCACTGTTTATTCATAGTTAAGGGGCTTATGTGGCACTGTTTATTCTTAGTTAAGGGGCTTATGTGGCACTGTTTATTCTTTATTTAGAAGCTTATGTGGCACTGTTTATTCGTAGTTAAGGGGCTTATGTGGCACTGTTTATTCTTTATTTAGGGGCTTATGTGGCACTGTTTATTCGTAGTTAAGGGGCTTATGTGGCACTGTTTATTCATAGTTAAGGGGCTTATGTGGCACTGTTTATTCTTTATTTAGGGGCTTATGCGGCACTGTTTATTCTTAGTTAAGGGGCACTTGTGGAATGTATTTGAGTTATTTTTGTGTGGGCACGTGGAGCGTTGCTTTTTTTTTAGGGAGCGGACACTGTATTTTTTGTTTAAGCTAAATGGCCATGTGTAGGGATTTGTAGCAGGGCATGCTGCTGATAGTAGTTCTACAAACGCTAGCATGCCTTGTCATTCATGGGCATGCTTGTGCCTGTAGTTCTACTATCGGCAGTATACCCTGTCGGCCGGACCTTAATTTGTTTAATTTTTACACATAGGTTTCGGCGGCAGGTGGGGGAAGGGGTTAATTTTTAACTAAACAGGTCTTTTTTTTTCAGCTCCGATGAGCTGCCCCTACGATTCCGCCATCCCTGAGCTTGATGAATCGTAGGGCTTTTTCCGCATCCAGCGGACTGGTGTGCACAGAGTATTTAAATGAGAAAAACTGAGCTTTTCTCATTTAAATATCCTGGCACACCCCCCCCTTTGCAGTCGGAATCGGATGCTGGCGGATACCATAAACTCCCATTTTGCGCACTTCCATTTTGCGCATGCGCAGTGCCTTTAAAAAGCATTGCATTCGTGTGAATTTCACACGGATGCGATACTCTGAATCAGGTCCTTAATGTCTCTATAGAACAGTGTCAGACTATATTATAGTTTGAAATCTGCCAGGACGGGCTTCCCAATAATAATAAGCAGCCTTTAGTATAGTGAACTGCCACTGTTCTATAGAGACATTAAGTGTGGATTATTCGCAACAGCTAAACTCTGAACTACCTCTCCTTGGTTAATTACATTCATTGGCAATCTTTATTAGAGATATCTCTCTTCATCTATGTAGAGCTCATAAGGTTCTACGATCAACATAAGAGTGGCCACAGTGGTCTATAAAATGACAGTACATCTATTTGAACACATACAGTATGAGGAGTTGAA